>JAPYZT010000707.1:0-48772 GCA_030522965.1 Tryphoninae sp. A BG-2022a
TCTTCAAGTTGTATGGAAAATTTATAATCTGGGAAACTTTCTATAAAATCTCGTTGGACGAAAACAAATTGCGACCCTCCTAAGGTCTAGGCAGTTCAAAATGGTGGTCGACTTCTGGGACTTGGGGTAGATCGAGTAAACATTTTCGTTTCGTCTTCAAACAGTTTATAGGAAGATTTCGCCATCGGAAAATTCTCATACGGCACGAAAATCACATTTTTATTTTTCTTTAAAGCCACGAATGCATCTGTGCGTTGGTTGTTTTTACCGTGAAACCGCATATCAGCGTAGATTTTTCTAGGCACGTTCTCCAATATAATCTTGCGACAGCGAATGAAACATGGAGGAAAAGAACTCGTTACTCTTTTGCTCTCATTCTCACCCTTTTCGTGCTATGCTTGGTTTCCGAGTCGCGACCAGGATCGCGGAGACGATGAAATTAGGCGAGATTCTCGTGGGAACGCCCGGTTTTCATCCATCATCGCGTCACCTCATGTTTGCGAGTCGATAAACTTTTTCATAGATCGAAGACTGGCTAAGAGCCAAGACCATGCCAAATTTTGCGTGACAAGAATGAGTTATAGCCGTTAACTATGCATGGCGAAACCATTTTTATGGACGGTCACAACCTTTTAGGTTTTTCTTGTTTTCATTTCAAAGGAGATTCTGAATATTGGAGGGTTGCCCGAGTAGCAATGATTTTTACAGATATCGACCAATATATTCTAACTCAAACGACTCCTGTTAACTTGTGCAGTAGGTCGAGTATCTAAATAAAGATACGTTGAGAAGGTAGCGTGAATCTAGTACGTATAGGAGAGTTTGTCTCTATTCTATTTGCATTGTCCGAGAAAATCAAAACCGAATTTGCGACTGCCAATCATAGTTCGACATGTTCCCGGCTGTACTAAGCGCGAGCTTCGAACATCGCATAACTATTATAACGTAATCTTCCAAGCTCGATGTAGTACTCTGCGTAGTTATAGTTTGAATTTCTAAAGCGTACACGACTTTACAGTGTTTTCATGAAAATGCGTGAAGGCTTTTCATCGACTATCGGACGTCCGGTGAGGCCTCACGTATTTTCTTTCTATGCACTATATGCATCACGCGATCTTTTTTTTTCAATATTCCAGTAGCTTCTCGGTTTTGCCAGAGGACGAGAATAAGCTCTCGGTAAAAATGCATGGTAAATCCTGTCACGGTTTGACGTTCTCGGGACAACGCGTGTACTATTTACCCACACGAAAAAATAAATATGCTCGTATAGAGCGTAAGTATATATCCATATATTGTAGACGAAAAATTGTACGCCGTACTGTAAAATGAGATTATATTGACATTGCAGGTAACTTTGACAGTTTTTAGGAGTCAAAATATGTGGAAAAATATGGTTTACGTGTATTCACAGCGATAGAAAGGTCGAAATACAGAATATTTACGGAAATTGCAAAATATCCGGATTATTATGGTGATAATGGTGTTGCGTGGGAAATTTCTGATTCCGTAACCTCCAATTGAAGTCTTCTTGGACAAAAAATAATTTGACCCTCGACAGGTGCCGATAGTCGACATTCGTATTTTACTTTCGACACTTTGGGGGGTCCAGGCAGGTGAAATTTCGTTTTCCTTCAGAAAGACTTTATAGCATCATTTTGGAACCGAAAATTTCCCGCGTAACACGAATACGATGAAATAAAGGCGTTTTGGATAAAAAAAAATTGGTCCAGGAATTTTTTTACAGATCCCTTGGCTCCCAAAAATTGCGATTTTCGAAGGACCACGACGGCCACAAAAATTGAGCTATGCGGATGATTCTGGGCTCGTTCTCGAGTGCTCGGCGAGTTTTTCACAAAGTTATTCGTGAAATTTTCTGTCGGACGAACAAGAACGGGAATATAACGTCGCGAAAAATCGATTTATCGAGGTTCCGCGAATCCATCAATATTCCGACATACTCTATTCCGGTGAATTTTAATCCTTTCTCAGGTTCTAAGAACCTATGTCAATCGCAAATTTCCCGTCCAATAAGAAAATCATGGTTTCCTTTTACAATTTTCTGATTTTATCGACCTTAAGGGTAAAATCGTTAGTTTATGTGTTTTTCGTCTACCCCCAGAGTTTTTGAGATATGGGCCCAAATATGGCAAAAGTTATGAAGTTATTTGGCCCCATATCTCAAAAACTCTTGTGCATATATATATACACACACAAAATAAGAAGGGAGGGCTGGAAGTTCTTAGCATTTGATCGCCAAAAAACATAGTCTTTTATTGGAGCAAAAAAAGATAGAATTCAGAATGTTAAAAATATGTTAGGTACTTACAAAAAACTTTCGAAACATGCTCAAGGTAGCCTCGTTTGACAGCACAAGCTTTCATATTTTCATCGAAATTCCAGATCTCTAAGAAAAAGTGTGTATTTTCGTTTGAAACACTGAAGGAATCCATGACGTGTTAATCACCAATGTGCACGAGGCTAGGTATTACTGTCTCGTTTGTCACGAAACTGTATTACACCGCTCGATCTACAGATTCGTGAAAGGTATGATTTTTCCTGGCTAACAAGAATCTATGTTGAGGTTCGCAATGGTAATGGGAATCAAGATGAAATTGAATTTTACGACGAGCCCGGTATTCAATTTAAGTTTCGTCGGGGTGAATTACAGAGGACGTACGACCAGTTGCGGTCGGTTCCTGGGAGCCCATACGTCCGCATGCTGAAATCGATTTCAGTTCGAGATACAAATAGCCCATGCGATCGCGAAGAATGAATTTTAAAAATCGAGGATGTGCGTATCCCCTATCTATAGATATATGTTTGTTTTATAGATTCGAACAAAACGAATCTGAACAGATGAGTTAAAACTACGCGTCCTCCTTTTTCCGCCTTTTTTTCATTCATACATACTTTTCTATTTCTGATTGCCCAAAATGTGTTTAAAAAATATCTCGAAACAAAAGTTCCAGGTAATGAAAATTAAATGTAAGGCCTGTGGGACAGCGTATGAGCCTCCCCCACTCTATCGCTATCTATATGTATATCTCTTACTCTCCCTTCCTCTCTCTCTCTCTCATTTACTCTCTCTCTCTCTCTCTCTCTCTCTCTCTCTCTCTCTCTCTCGCTCGCTCGCTCGCTCGCTCTCTCCCTCTCTATCTGCCTGGCTCGGACTCACTCTCTTTATCGCTCCCTCTCTCTCCATTGTGATGCAAATTTAATAACTCCTGTGCAGACAGATATCTCGCCGCACTGGTGGCTGACAAAGTTTGGCCTAAACCCCTTGGGCCACCGGGGAAAGCCAGCGGAAGTTCTCCACGCGAAGTTATTTATTTAAAGTCGCCAAATTGGCCAATTCTCCTGTAGAAAGGCAAGATAACGCGAGGCTGCTGCTAGAGTTGGAGAGGGGAAAAGAGCTTTAATCATTCCCCGGTGGAGTGGTGAACCACTCGAAAGTTATCAAATAATAAGCAGAGTAACGCTAGTCCGGAAGAACGATCGATGATTTAAGATTTGAAAATTCATACGACGCTATGAATTTTTTTATTTCCTCCGACAAACAAGCATATAACCATTTAAAGAATGCAGACACGTTGTGTTTTTATACTTTCCTCCAACTGTTATCTTCGAAATTCATTTTTACAAAAAACCATGTCGATTGTCACAATTGAAAAATACTTTTCGTTTCCTCACTATACAGATTCTCTTTCATTACGGACGTTATGTACGAATCGAGCGCAGAAATTTAAAAAATAAAAACAAAAAACTGAAGTCACTCACTCCTTTATGAAACTAAATTTTATAGCTCTCGAGTGCCCGAAAATATATCAACAGCGATAAAAAAAAAATTGGGAACGAGGGAAAAGGGTGGAATGGAGAAGAGTCAAAATGAGGTTACCGCTTTGGGCGAAATGAACGGAGAATTTCACGATATTGGTTTTACTGTTGGACGAACTATAGAAACTCGACGCTTGTATGAGGTCGATACTACTGCAAAGCTGGTGTGGAAAGCCCGAAATTAATATCGAACGTACGTATAGCGTACCTTCGATATATATACCTATGTAGCGCGATATAGAAACAAATGGCAAAGCCAGACACGAGCTCGATTGTATCCATCAACATCAAAGAACAAAAAATCCGAGGCAAAATAACTGGATCTTTGGATTAACGAGCGGAGAAGTACGAAATATAAAAACAAAAATTATCGACGTTCGCTCAACCCTTTTTAATCCATCCCTCGTTTTCTATCGTTACATTTTTTATCCATTTTCCTTCTCTGTCGAATCGACTCTCATATAAAAAAAAAACTGTTTTCTTTTTCTATCGTTTCCCTCGATGGCCACCAACTGGTATCGTTCGCCCAACTACTCCGCTATAAATGACCGAAGCCGCCACAAGGGGTCGTCCTATTCCGTTCGCTGTTTGTCCGACTATCCGCCACCCCACAGCCTTGAAGCTTTGTAGGCCAACCTGATTACCAGTACGAAACTGGATTAGTGTTCATTCACTATGGCCGATAGAAAAACTGATTTATACGTATTTCCGTGATTTAATAATTCGTACTCTCGCTTTTCTCGATCACCTTCATTTTTCCCAACTTCATCCAAACTCTCCCTTTTCCAATATTTACTTTTTCTTCCTTGCGTCGTACAGAGATCGAAGTCTCTTTGCGTATCAAATCGAACGTTGAATTCGGCCTAGACAAAACACGGTTAAATCCATACCGGAAAAGCTATGAAATAAAAAACAAGCTCAAAACTCAACATACTTTATAATTTGGGAGTGAAAATAAAATTTATTTCTTTGTCAGTAATAACGTTAGCGAAACATGAAAAATATTCTCACAACTCGAAAATTAGATCCAGCTTGATTTATCCCCGACTTCGTTTTTTAACGCATGAGTAATAACCATACACTCTTAATTGGGAACGGAGAGATTGCGAGCGGCTTGATAAATTGCATGACGCGCAGTAATGCATATACATATAAATGTAACGAGAGACAGAGCGATTCGCTTGACGTTTTCATTCGCGTTGCTGGCCAGATTCGCGCTCATTGCATTAGCGAACACTAATTGGTAAAAATGTTCGCTACAGAACCTGAGGTTCGATAAATATGTGTCTCGACAGCGATCTCCGTCCGATTAAAATCGATACCCGCGCAAACGTTGAAAGGCTTTTTCACAAGTTGACTGTGGATATGTAATCAGTCGTTTTTCCTCATTTACTCGAATCAATTAAAAATACAATTCGATACTACGATAAATTGAAACAAGTCGAGTAAACATCGGATAACGTCAATGGATACAAAAATCCAATATGAAGTATGATTAATCCGCTTCTAAGAAGAGTTGTCATCGCTGTTACTTGATTTATTTTATATTGTTATTATTATTATTTTCGTAAAGAGCGTAATATTGATAGACGAAAATTCGTGCAATTCGATTGGACGGATGTGTACTAGGAATGGGGGATGTGAAAAAGGGACGTATCGTTGGAGAACCGAAGTAGAGAGAACGCAATGTCCGCTTTTGAATCGCGCATTACTTCCACGAGCAATTTCACGAAGCGAGCGATTTCGCTCCCGGGTATATATAAGGCAATATATCATATCTCTATTTTACTTTACAGCTCACACGCGTCTGCCTCTGAGACGTGTTGCGAGAAGGAATTACTTATCGCCCGGGAGAGATTGGGTTATACGTTTTTTTTCTGAAGACACTGAAAACGGACAAACGGATGAATTCCTATTCCCTCATCAAGCAATGTCACTCTGCTCGATGCAATATAAATCTTGAGAAAATATTAATATAAGATAAAAATTATTCACTCTCGTATCGAAAAATATCGTGACTCGTCGAGATCGAAACTCGTCCAGATTAATATTAAGATTTTGTTTCTACATCCTTCGTAAAATCAATTTCAGCACCATCGAATCTCGACGTGCAATTAATTACTTTCCGGAAAGTCATGTCCGTCGGATATGAAGGTCATCGAGAGCGAGAACAGAGAGGGAGAGAGAGAAAGGAAGATAGCGAGAGAGAGAGAGAGAGAGAAAGTACAGGAAGTTTAACTAAAGACGCGAGAGCAAAGAGGAAGGGAGAACACGAAAGCTCGACGAAGATGTAATTTCTAATGGCTTCATATACTCGACCAAGGGCACTCTCCAAAAGTCTTGGCTCCTTAAATACGCGAATTCCTCGAGTTATCGTGCCACAGGTACAGATATAGCTTCATCAGGAGCGTGAGATGAAGCAAGTCGTAACAAAAGCCCACTGTCTCGCATAGTTGAAATTACTTATCTCTTTACTTTGCCGATTTTAATTAAGCAAGCGGATGTTTTTTTTTAATTAACACAGCTGTTTACATTGTTGCGTCTGATATAATTTGTTTCTATTCGAAATGAACAATTTGTACAATTTATAACATTCTATATCATACACTTACACTGACAGTTCTATATAGATCTTGGGGCTTAATTAGGAAACACGTAGAGACGTGGATGGAGTGCAAGAAATAAAGAGAAAGAAAAAAAAAACATTCGCAGAGCGAACGAAAGAATCGAGGTACGTCACGTTTGTTTTCTCTAGCAGAGGGTTGAGAGTGGTGAAAACGTGTTTATACGTATGTAGTATGGGTGTGACCGCATGTGTGTGCGTGCGTCTATTTGCCGGAAGAGAAATGAGATCGACGTACGGGATCTGCAGGGCGTCCCTTTGGCGAACGTCTGCGCCATTCCCCATGCGGCTCCATCTCTTCTCGGCTTCTTGGTAGTTCTCTCGCTTTACCTTTATCCCCGTGGTCTCTTCTCGAGTCTTAAACCGGAAACAACACCGTCGAGTCAGATAGTTGCACACCAAGACGGTAATCTCTCGAGCTAAACCAACGAGAGAAACGTGTTTGGAACAGAGGAGCTTTCCGACACGGGGATGACGCCCACAGACGCGATTTAAGGGTGGTACCTACTTTTTCTCTCATCCACCACCAGTCTTCTCTCATACACAGTTTTCGTCATTTCCCGTTATTACTTTAGCGTCAGACGCAGTGGCCAACATCCTCGAACGATTCGTAAAAAAAACTGCGAAGATCAATTTGTAAAAAAAAAAACCACCCCATTTCGTTTCTTGGACAGAGTGCCAATAGCAGACATCGTCATGGACGCGCGAGGGTCATGAGAAAAAAGGGACGATATGATTTTTCATGAAGTATCAACGCGTAGCTGAAAGCCTTGAATTTATCTTTCATATTTTGCATGTATGCTTTAGAAATAATAACGACCTGTCCTCACCGGAAACTACGAGAATATCCGTAAGGAACGCGTCGATCGCGAATTATGTCATCGCAGTAACTCCATTCCAGAATCGATATACCTATGCAGGATGAATCGTCACATTTTCCCTTATCTCCTGACGGATGCTCGCTCGAGCCACTGACCGTGGAAACAAGGGATGAAAAAGAGCACGCAGAACGGAGATACGTAGTACGAAGTGACAAGGGTGAAAGAGGACAGAAAGAGAGAGAGAGAGAGAGAGAGAGAGGCGAACGAAAGATGGTCGTCCCTGTAATATCGCGTATCGGGAAAGAGGGTTGCCCATGCATGCATACATACGCCATTCGCTGTGTCGGATACTCGAGCGGACACAGTAAGCCGAGACAGAGCAGAGCAAAAAAAGAGAAGAGGGGTTCGCGCGCGCGAAGAGAAGAGGGCGCAAGCAACTTGGCTGGAGGGATGAACGGTACAGAAGGGGGAGGGACTTTTCTCTCCTTCGTGAGCTTTCTCGCTGGTTTTGTCGTAGTCGGGATGTGGGCCGCGGCGAGGAGAAAGTCGACGGGCAAGGGGGACGCGCGTATCGACCCATGAGAGAGCGTAGAACCGTGGTTGTGCTCTGCCTATACCCCCATCATCGTGTTCCGACTCTACGTAGAAGACCGCGAGGTGTATCCACGTCTCTTTTCCTCGTTACGTGTGACTCTATGTATGGGTTGCTCAGGCCTCTTATGTGTGTGTGTGTGTGTGTATGTATAAATAGATAGATATACAATCCAGGGGGTGGAGAGTAAGAGGTGGAATTGCGATATGCTGTGCACGTGTGTGCAAAGTCCGGAAAGGGCGGTAACACTGTTGAACGAAGGTATAACTGAAAAACCGAAAGGGGGAACATTAACGCTTCCGCGATGCCACTGCACGCCATCTCGGGTGCGTACTTGTACGTTATGGAGTGTACGTACCCCAGTGTGTTCAGCAAAGTTGAACAATATGATCCACCGAAGAGATTTTAGTTTGCACTAGGACACTGTGTACCTCATGGGGTTCAATGTATTTTATAGGGTTGGAATTTCTTAGACAGATTATAGTCTGTAAAATTGAGATTGAAATATCGATCGATATTTTCATCGCTCCAAGGTGGATAAACCACGTTGAAAAAGAAAAAAGGAAGAGATTGCGAGGGTCATAAGAGCAGAGTCGAGAGGTGTGTAACACTTTTTAACAGGGTTGAAAGTGGTCAGAGCACTCGAGGAAAGTTAGATGCGTCAAGGCAAAAAGATTTAGGATGGGTAAGCTGAGAGATGGACGAACAACTTACCGAAAGTTCTGATAAAATGACCGCCTGAGAGGCGAGCTTGCCACCGGATAATAGCCAAGAATATTCAGTCTAAAGAGACTTAAAGTTATAGTAGAACTTCAAATCTTGGTCAGGGATAAAAGTTGATCATCAGATATTAATGACCTGGTCCAACTTTAATAGCTCAATTTACCTTGAATTTTATTAAAAACAAAATAATTGCCTTGTCAATTACTCATTCTGTTATAAACATATTTTTCGGTCGATTAACATATTTTCAACAATCCATGTTTACAAAAACCCATTTGTCCATCATAGCGACGTAATATCATATTTCCCCACGATACTTTGTACACATATGCGCACTTTGTATAGAAAGGACTGCGAGGACCCATAAGCTTGTGAAAGGATGAAGAAGCTTTTACCTTATGTGCGTAGCCGCCTCCGTTACGATTGGCAACCAAGCGATCTTTCATTCCAGTACACACTGTTATCACGAGTCTTAGGTTATAAAATAATTATACGAGAATGCGTTATAATTCCATCGGGACATATTGTTTACGACACGATGAATTGCAAGTTTGCTATCCGTTAACAGGGGTGAAAACGCTCGATTCCAGCGGTCCGTAATCTTAGTGGACACCTAAATTGCACGTCATCGGAGTCTCTTTCAATGTCGACACTCGTATACCATGTTCACTAAACATTAGTATAGACAGACAGAAAGAGAGACAAACCAATTACTTGAATTCTACCGGTAACTAGAAACGCCCACGATTCGTTTGGCCCACTTGTGGGTAACTTGACATTACACACAGAAAATAAACAAAGGAAGAAAGGAGAAGATCGTACGAATTTCATGAACAGGACCCTGGAAGAGACAGGTCAATGTAAATTCTCCAGGTTTCTCTGTTGGATTGAGTACGCAACAAGCGTTGAAAGAGGTCACGGGATGACTCGAGGCTATCTCTGTATAGGAGTTGGGAGCATCTGGGGTTTAGTAACTTATATGTAACTATGCAAAGGGAATGGAGAAAGAACCGAAATGGTTTGACCGTAAGATCCAAGAGTATGTCGGTTCATGGTGTACAAATTCCACTCGAGGAAGGCTCCTAAATACAGCGAAGTTTGGTGGGCGTGCCGGTTCAATCTTCGAGCGTTTTCTGGTAACTTGGGGGTTGATCGTGGAGAACTAAGTCACGTTAATGAATATATATATATATATATATGTATTTCGCGAAAGCACATTCCGATTTCGTTCGGTTCACCAAGTCCCCCGACAGATCTGCTTCGAAAGTCAGATGACGAACGAACAAAGACGGGTTAGGACAAAGAAGGAAGGGTTGAGAGTGAAGCATGGTACGAGAAAGGAGACTCGTGAAAATTTCATCGAAGTTGGAGACTTGGCGGAGGTCCCAATCGAGTATTTCCCGGCTGGCAGCCACCAATGGCATTCCTTTTTTGTGCTCAAAGGTACGAACACGTGTGGTATATGCTATAGGAACGGTGAGAAAAGAAAACGAAACCCGAAACTCCCTTTATCGACTGGTCGACCTTTCCTATGTAGGATGTCGAGGAGAATTTTGTGTTCAACGGAATCAACCAAAATTCTTGAAAAATTCTCGTATCTTTGTTCTTGGTCTTGAACTTTTACTCGAAGATCCAGTGAGATTGTAGGGTCAAGGAATTCTCGCCGGTGATCACAAAAGCTTCATTTTACCTTTTAGTTCCTTTCGTCAAGATTATCTTAGTGTCTTCCCCGTTTCCTTTTTCGTTTTATTACAGAGATTTTCGCGTGATAAACTTGCGCGCCGACCAAGTGTGGCATTAATCCACGCAAAAAACCGGAGAAAAACGATCGCGATATAACGAGCGGAGAAGCAAAGGTTCGAGGTAACAGACATTTCCGCCCTCGGTGGCCAAAGACCTCTGATGCCATTTTACTTCTCTTTCGCAATCGCGCACGTTGTAAAACGTTACGCCCGAGTTTTTTCTCGCAGTACCGCACATTCGCCAAAAAGTCGAGGGACGAGAAGAAAAAAAGAAACGCGAGTCACCAACGCGCTGCTGACACTAAAAAAAAAGGCATCGAAACAATAACGCGCAGTTTTACAGTGGTACTTGACGTTTTTCTGTTCTACTCTAGGTTATTTTTTCTTTGTTCGTCTGATATTTTTCATTTTATTATTTTACCGTTAGCTTGGCGCTTCAGCAACTTTTTTCGCATTCCCGTGAAACGCGTTCCGTCATCGCCAGAGGTGCTGTCGTGTATAACGTATATTGTATGGTCAGTTCGGGAGAACCATCCTCGACTGAAACACGCCACTCTCTTCATCGTTGTATACGGTTTTTTATTTGGTTCTTTCCCTGTCGCACGTGCTACGCTCATTGTCCTCGTCGTAACACACGGGAAGGTTAAACTTTTTTAAATTTCTCTATGTCAACGCCTTTTGATGTTTCCATCCCTCTGGTTCAGTTTTACTCCCATGAAATATCTTTCTTCGCAAATCGTCGCTTCCAGTTGTACCGACTGTTCTCACCCCTTTGCGTCTCTATACATACGTGTAGACCCACGGGCATCTGCAGTCTCCCTCTTGCTACCTCTTCAACGATTTGTGATTCACGAATTTGCGATTCTCCAAGGAATGCTCGTAGGTACGTACACGGTAAGGTCCAAAATTTACGATACCAGGTTCCCTCGCATCCAACGCTGGAAGCACTGGAGAAATACCAAGGAGAGTACTGAAGGAGTGTTATATCTCGCGTATGCCAGGACATAGAGAACCCTGTCCAGTACGCAGCGGCGAAACGGTATACGACTCGGCATCGCCACCATCAACGGTACCGAGAGAACTCTCGGAGTCCCAGTGGAAATCGAGAGAAATAGAGACGCCCTCGGATCTGCGGTACAGAGATACTAAAGATTTCTATTGGAGTGATACGGTGTTGGAAAATCGTGTTACGATTTTTCTATTTCGATCTTGATCCTCGAGGCCATATGGGAATTCCACATTAAACTCCACGTACAGGAAACAAAGTATTCCACAAGCCCCCAAAAAAGCTCGCAAGGTATTGAGAAATAAAAATAAAACGTGTATCGCATTCCAATACCAAAGTGGTTTTCGAACCAAAGTGTTCGTTGAAAATCGAAAAATGATAATAATAAAAAAATGAGTGAATAAAATTGAAATTGCTTCGTATGGAAATGGAACGAGCGATTGTACGTTCTTTTCGATGCGATTCGAATTCAACTGACCGCAGGTGTGCACGATCGATCATTGCTCTAGCTAGATATTTATTTATACCTACAGTATCGATATAATAATAATCCGAAATTTGACTAAGCACACATACGCATGTCGAAGAACTATCCAGATGCCTCCATGAGGAAGAAATTCCAATACGAGAATAACATACTGGGTGAGAACATCAAAAACACGATAGGCGGAAAAACGCACACGTGGATGTTCCCACGTGCATTGACGAGTATTTTACGCGCGCACAACAATGCGTCTGCTATATACATCGGTAGTTTAATAATACAGACATAAGAATGTGGTGTTATGCGCGATAGATATAAGCACGATGCCGAACATAAAGGATCGCTTTCGTTCGATGCAACGAAAAAGGTTTCAGAATGGAAAGCGAACGTATATGCATCTACGACTCAGCACACTGCGTGCACTTCACGAAAAGATGCGGAACGAAGCGCTATTCCATTTTATAGCTTCCTGTTTGCATTCGAGAAGTCAGAGGAAGTATACCAGACGAAGACGATCGAGTACGATACGAGAGAATAAAGCAGGTACGGTTTGGGGCCGAATCGACTGTACCGATTTATTCCGAGAATTTCTACAAGCTTTCCCCATATTTCGTTCTCTCACTCTCTTCGACCTCTCCGTCACCACTTTCTGTATTCTTCTCTCCTGCTTTCTCACTCTCTAAAAGCACTTTTCCCGATTTTCCTCCCAGAGACATCGTACACATCGCGCCAGTCTCTCTTCTGTTCTCCTGAATCTCGTATCAAAGAACCGCCTCGTCTGATTTCCGGTATCCAAGAAAAGCCGCTATGGAAATCCATATATCGACTGTCACGACGTTTATTTATTAAAGCCGGAGCGAGACTCGCGGTTTAGTCCGGGGGGGGGGAGGGCGTCGAGTATGTCGGGCGGCTGTATCGATGGTCGGCTCGACGTTGGTACACATCCCCGTGCACTCTCCAACCCTCCAACACACATCGGCACCCCGGAACGAGACGAGCCAGACGCCGATTCCGTCCGTTGTTTGAATTAATACACGTTCGCTTCGACGTATCCAACTTCCTAATAATACCTACAATGAGAGAAATTTTATTTACGATAAATATATAATTCGATACGTTGAATGGATAAAATTTCAAATTTTGCTCTTGGTTTTTTTTCATTTTACGTAATCGTTTTACTACGTTGTTATAAACAACGAAATTTAATTCATGGATTTTTATTGAAATTTAATTGTGTAAATTAAATTCTCGAGTGCTTCAAGTGCTATGGAATATGTGGGGTTAAAAAAAACCCGGGACTAATTTAAACCGTCGATTGAGAATGTAAAATCTTTCTCGAGTCGAGATAAAAGCTCTAGTGCTTCAATCACTGCCACAATCTCTTAAGTCAATGAATTCGTTACCATATTATGTTTATTTTATTCGCGCCTTTATTTTCCTCGTTAGCATCTCGTTACGCGCAAGTTTAATTTTCTAGCATAGCGAACAAGGAAAATAAATAAATGACCCACTCCCTTTTCACGCGACGAACGAAGGGACATTTCGAGAATTTTTTTGTCCCACGATAGAAGAAAGCGACATAACGTCAGCGTTGGTAAAGTCAACACGGGGCTTTCAATTTGTACGTTTGAGCTTGCACGCAGTCTAGACAGACAGAGAGAAAGAGAGATGGAGAGCGATAGAGAAAGAGTGGTTAGGGTGCGAAAGAGAGAGAATGCGGTCCGGCGAATTCTGACGAACCGGATGTGTTTCAATTTCCCGTACAGAGAGAAGGGTGCTTGAAATTTACACGCTACCTAGGCTATACAGTGACTGTACGATGCCACCGGCGACGCTTCGCGAGGGAGAGAGAGGGGGGGAGAGAGAAAGAGAGAGAGAGAGAGAGAGAGAGAGAGCTTTGCAAGTCTACAGAGAAGGGTGATGATGGAGAACCTGACCGAGCGAAACTGCCCTCGGGAGGGGTTGATGCACGATGCACAATACCTCACCACGTGATTTCCCGACGAGTGCACGTCTCTCGTGTCGCAACAGCCACCTCCTGTTTCGTACAGAGCGTCACTCGTGACCTAAAAATCATCGCCGTGACGTACTCGTTTCTACGATATATTATACATAGGGTGCATCGCGTGCCAAATCGATATCTCCCGTCACCATCAGTAATAACATTTTTTTTTTTTTTTTTTTTTTTTTTTTTTTTTTTTTTTTTTTTTTTTTTTTTTTTTTTTTTTTTTTTTTTTTTTTTTTTTTTTTTTTTTTTTTCCTTTTTATTTTTCCGTTTTTATTGTTTACCGAGCTCGCAAAACATTTTGCGATGTTCGTGAGTAATATGTTTTCGTGTAAATTTTTGTTTTTTAAATAAATGCAAATTTATTTAAAAAATGCATACTTTTTGATGGGATGTATGAAATTTAAAAAAATTAAGGGATGCTCTTTTAAATGCAGATTCCTATTATTTCAAATGTTCCTTCTTCAATGTTTTTATCAGAATTTCCTTGTGCTTGCGGCAAGGTTACAAGCGACAGGAGTTGACTTTTCAAACTTATCTTCGTGCGTTTCCGCGTGTCCAGAAGATGGAAAGCTCTCACGAACGACGTTGGCCAACTCAGCAAGAATTTCAACTGTTCTCTATTATACAAAAGCTCGAGCCAGTGTTTGAGACGCTAGCGATTTGACGCGCTGACCTCGAAACTTTTTTCCGTGTATCCAGAGCCCGCATAAGCACGGGATAAAGCGAAGGGAAAGGGAGAATAAGAGCGACCGTGGGAAAGGAGAGAACTATAAAAGAGAAAACAAAAGTCGCGATGTACAATGCAGGAAAACTCGAGAATGCGGAGAAGCGACGAGTCGCGCGGCAGCTCGAGACGTTCCTCGATTCCCGGTCGGGAAAATAATTGATGTACATAGTCGGTTGGCTGTCGACATCTTCTTGCCGGGTTCTAACAGAGTGTCAATTAGCACGGCTCGCGCGCTCTTCCGGATATCCGTCACGAGCGTTCTTGAGATGTCCTTGCATTCATTTGCGAGTGAGACTTTTCGCGACAATTAGAGCGAGACATTCGTGAAAATTCACCGAGATAAGAACGAGATGGACCAAAAAAAAAACCCTCGCAATATCAATAATATTTCCCAGACGTGGCAAAGCTCGAATCATTTATGCTCGCCCATTTTCTAGAACGAACACACTTAAAAAAAAACAATATTTTCAACTAATCATTGTCAAATCACGTGCAACTACTATTTTTCCTTCCGTTCTGTTGAGTTTTAATGACATCGAAATAGCAATTTCATTCGATCGAGGTTTCGGTATTGGATAGACCGTACGTCGCGGGACTTTCATGACCACAACCCCGTAGGCATGTGCACAGAGAGAGAGAGAGAGAGAGAGGGAGAGAGTCAAGAGGGTTATGAGCCACAGGTTTATCAACGCCAGTACAACTATAGCGATTGGGTGCGTATTAACAGAGCGTTAATTAAGTAGCCACGATTCGTCCGTGATATATGACATCTCCCTCAATAGCCTGACCACTGATACCTATGCTATATACGTACATCTATGTGTTTCCTTGGCTGGATGTGTATCGAATGGCATTTCCTCGTCGTTAGATGACCGCTAGAGTTTTATGGTTCGCAGTGATATTGTTACCATAACGCACTATAAAGCCGTTCCATCGTCACCGCGCATGGATTAACGTTTATACGCGTGCTTATTGTCTACTCGAGTGGCTTACGATCGATGTGTCCTTTGAATATTAATGACTAACCATGATATCGTTGAATAACAAATAAAATAAAACGTTGAAACAATGTTCGTGTTACGTTATGGAATGGAATTTGATTAATTAATGAATTTTTGTTATTGTTCAATTATTGCTTCCTGATTAATATTAATATTATTTGATAATGTCTTTAAGGGGATGGGAATAATGAATTAATTGACTTAGGAAGAATATTTGAATTGTTTTTAAATATTGTAAGCCTCGATGGGATAATGATATATAACTAAAGATAACAAGGTTAGTACGATCGTGCGATATAGCGATGAGTAAAAGCGTGACAAATTATCGTCGTTAAACGACCGATTACAGAGCTTTAATCATCGCCTATTTTGTATTTCAAGGCTAGAGCGGAAGCTTCGGGGTAAGCGAAGAACACACAAGAGCGATTACATAAACGGATTTTGCCGAATTAATCTTCGTGCTAACAATCAGAGGTGAAGTGGCGAAAGTTCTCGCATCGAGCCAACGCGCCCAGGACTTAACTCCGCAAAATTCGTACGCATATATACATACGTATATAACTCGCGTTTTGCCATCTCGGCAAAATGATTTCCTTAACGATTCGGTAGAGCTGCACGCTTTTCCCAGAGAAGCTGGAAGATAGATAGAGATGGGGAAAGAGAGAGGGAAGGTTGAGGAGCGGGGGAGAAAGAAGGGGCGCAAGATAAGATCCGAAAGCTTCGCCCCGTTACTGTCAGACTTACTGTCGGAATAAATTGCTCTTCCGCGATTCCACTCGTGCTTGGGAGAGTTTCCATCTCCGACCTGCATCCCCTCCATTCTTCCTAGCTTCTCCCTCCCTCCCTCCCTCCCTCCCTCTTACGCCTCCACATCTCATCCAGCTTCGCTGACGCGCGACTATATGCGATAGTGGAATAAGATGTATGGTACAAAGAGTTTCGGAATGGAGAAATTGTCTCCCGCCTCGAATTGCCGAGAATCCTTGAAGTAGATTCGAATAAAATTTTAATGCCGAGTAATAGTCGTACGAAGTTGAACGGAGATGGAAAGAAACGATCGTCGGGTATTCATTTGTCATTCGTTCCTTGTACGGGCTTCATCGATTACGAGACACCTTGAATAGTCGCCATTAAACGTGGATGATACGGATGATCGATCAGGGATGATTTGACGAGTATACAATGAACAAAGTCGGTAAAGGCTCGAAAATTTTAGCCCACCTACGAGGAGCGATACATTAACATAATTCAATGGGACGTGGAAAAATTGATGAATTCCTTATTGAATTTTCGACAGTTGGGATTTTATGTGATTTAAATTAATTATATTTCGTTGAAACATAACACGTCTCACCTTCGGATTTAAGAATTGCATTTATTTATTTTCTTCTTTTTTCAATAGGAACAATCAGTTTCAATTTCGATAGGAGATATTCGCCATCGCTAAAGTCATCATGAACAAAAAACGTTAAGGGCCCTTTGTTAGCTCAAGGTCATATGGATTTGCACGTAAAACTTTGTTGTAATTATAAGTGACGCAGCAGGGAATGCGATCGCTCTGAGATTCCAAAGTATCGCGAAGCTGTTATACACTAGCGGACACGGGAACTCCTCTGCAAACTCGCTTCATCCCCGGATGGATTTGAATGGAGCAACGATACACCAGATGTTACCCGATGGAGAGTGAGTTACCGATGTTAGGCGGATACTTCTTCGTGCTAAGCTAGCGAGAACACATCCCTCTTTCCGCCATATCGAAGTTTTCAGTAAAGGTCGCGCCACGATCCGATAATTGACAGTCTCGAATGATTTACGTCGTGCACGTTCGAAATCAAACACCCAAAGTCATCAATGGGTATTTGGAAAATGGCAAATGTCTTTATGACAGATAAACATTCCTCGTTTAAGTACTCGTTTAAGTTAAGTTAAATTAAACAATCAGCGATTCCATATTTGCAGGAACTGAAACGATATTATTTAATTTTAACCTGGAAGTCGTAGTTTTTTTTATACAAAGTGAATTAATAATTGAAAATTAAATTTGTCCTTCCGGGATGTCAGTACGTTAAAAAGTGATAAACTAAATTAAATTGATAACTCGTAAATCAATTTAACGAGTGTATTTCAAGATTTTAATTAAAATAAATTTGAATTGAAGTCGTTTAATTAAATTTTTAAGAGTTAATTAAAATGAATGAAATATATTAATCCTCTATCGTGGCATTAGTCCGATTCGAGTAAACGATATTTTTTTCTAACCCAATGGACGGGCATGCCAAGAGTGTCTGCTCGAGAAACATTCCTTCCGATAATTAACCGTTCTGCAAGAAGTTCATAAAGTTTCCACCCCCAAGAAACTGGTATATTGTGCTTGCTGTCCCTGACACGGTTAAATAGACAGAGTTATAATTGAATATCTCCCTGAGGCGCCACTTTGCTTAGCAAAAAAAAAAAACAATTTTTTATAGCGTCGAGCGAGTAAAAGAAAAGCTACTCGGAAAATAAAGAAAATGGGCAAAGGTGATGCTCGTATATTTTCTAAAGAAAAATAGTAGAAGTACTACTTCGACAGGCAAGCAATACGATCCCAAGCTGGAGTGAGAGTATGAAAACTGTCGAGGATTTTGTAGGAAAATAATTCAAAGGGAAATAGAGTAAGATTCCAAGAACGCAAAGTACCCACGCATACACAATTGTATCAATGGTTGACTAGAGAAGAGACGAGAAATAAAAGTATAAGAAAACGAGAAGAAGTGCGCCAGAATGAGAAAGGTGTCGTTGCTTTAAGAGAGATGGAAGGAAAAGCGACAGAAGCTTAGGAGAATTTCTCCCGGGGTTGGTAATGACTTTCGAAGGGTGCGGCATGCAAGGGAGCGTTCTTCGTTCACCCTATATACATGTATAGTTAACGTGCGTGCGTGTAAGTCGCGTGCGCGTGAATGTAAGTGTGTGCACGGGCATCGGGTTGCGTGCGTGCGAATGTATTTCTCGCACGTACACATAATAACGCCTGTTAGTCGCCGCTGACTGGCAGTCTGTTCATGAAACATACCGCGTGGTACTCCAGACCTTATATAAACACTTTTGCATACACACGTCCTTCCATCACTGCCCCCTTTCAGAACATATCCTTTTACCTCCAATAAGCCCTCTTGCCTCCTGATATAGATTTTTTTTCTCTGCATTCTACACCCTCCCACTCTGATTACTTTCTTTGAGCTCTTATTGTAAATCCTTGAAATATCTCGCAAACGATATGATCGTTAATAACAGCAATTTACTAATTTCATATAAATTAAGCTTTTTCCCAAGATCATTAATATTGTATTTTTGTTAATTTGGAATGTCAGGGCAAAATTCGGTGGAGGCAGAGAATTAATACCGTAGGGATGATCGTATGTGATATTCAATTTAATTAATTAATAGTGCAACGAGTTGAAATAATGGGAAATTGTAGAGAATAGGAAGGAACGTGTATTAAACATAAAAGGAACGTAAGTGTGCGTATATACGTATCACTGTGTGATATCTAAGCTTATCAGCAGAGGAATCTTGAATTTCGATGCAAAATGCCAACTTCAAGCAAGAGTAAGAGGAACGCCAACTGGGAAGCTATTAGTCATAGTAGGGTTGTGATAGCGAGGTGTAGAGTCTCGCGGGGTGATATCATACTTGCCGAAGGACCTACATACATATATCTGTATATACTGTTAAGTTATACCTATATATCTATACATACATATATATAGTTTGATATATGTACAAGTTGACCGTCCAACGACGAAGAGGGTGGTGCGCACGCACCTCGCAGTAGCGAGCGAGCATTTCGGAGCACTTAGGAACCATGTATTATCCATCATGGTGGTTCGTCCGAACGGCCTTTGCCCACTTTGCCCTTTCACGTAGAATCAATTCCCCGGAGGGGTCTATCGCCTCCGTCTACGTCCCACTAACACTGATATAACCCGAGTTCGGAGACGTAGGAGATCGAATAGAACCGACTTCGCGCCGTCTTCCCTCCTCCGTATCACTCAGAGAACATATATATGTAGCCCAATATTCAGGGACGAAAGGCTACATCGCAATATGCTTAGGGAAACCCAGATCTAAGAGAGATTTGATCCAGATCGTAGGAACATTGATAAATAAGTACAGGTACTCGCAGGAATTGGGTTTCTTTTTCAATTTTGTATCTTCCGTTTTAAAGACAGATTCTCGCGAGTCGGTTATAAAAACGTTGCGAGACCGTTTTTATAGGAGCTCGCTGCTACTGTTTTTGTTCTACGCCGCGTTTATTGTACGAATGGAAAAAAGAAGGTTCGTGTCGGGGAATAACGTCAACGACAGTTATAACATCGGAAGTACGATCCCCGCGTGGGCTTACGGCACACCCACAAACTAGAGACGATTATTACGAAGAAAACGAGAGGCGTGTGTGTCAACCTCGTTTTTTATGTCAAGAGAAAAGTGTGCCCGTTCGCGTCATAATTCTATCATACTTTTACCGTCGATTCGCTGTGATACTCTGGGTTAATGCGCGTACTGCGCTCAAAGCACCGGGAACGAATGAAAGACGGTGCGTTGTTATTGAATCGATGAGCTCTTGATGTCGAGCAATTGACAACAAAAAAATACACAACCAAGAAATTTGTTTTTGACCCTTTGTTTTTTGAGACCTGAGTACTTTCAAGCTTATGTGATCCGCAGACGCATAGGCTGACGCATATATGTGTCCTTAGAGCTCAAAGGGTTAACTTTGAACGATTTCTATTCGAATTCGAGAAAAACAAATCATTATGACCTTTCCCTCGAACGGTAATCGAGCTTAAAAAACCCATTTCCAATAAAACTCAATTTGCATCTAACTGAATTCGTCTATATTAACGAAATTTGTCAGACTAAAATAAGGATGCTCGGGATCCTGCCTCAAATAGCAAAACTGAAATAACTACCTTCCGTAATCCGATAATAAGCGTCACGCTGGCTCGAGACCAAAATTACACCAGATAACAAGGAAACAAACTTTCGTCGCCAATTACCATAGGTGTAAATACGTTATCAACATATTCATTAAACTTCTAATAGAACAATTTCGGGTAGTTGGCGATTCGACCGTAAAATCGCAACATATCTTTGCGTTAAAACATCTTAAAAAATTTATCAACGATAATAATAGTAATGACTTAAACAACTACCGTCCTAATGGAATTGTACGTTGCCAAAAAATAATGTTTATGGGCTGAAAATATAATGTTTATATATTTACAGTGAACAATCCCGATGTGACCATCGCATACCGCGTCGCAGCGAACATATCTAGCCGTCTAAATAAATATCCGAACAATGCGAAGTAATAAAGGAAACCATCGTTAAAATCAATTTATCGCGAAGGGGTGTGACGTTTAAGGGTTGAAATCAAACAAATTCATTTGTCAGGGCTGGACGAAGGATTGCACAAACTTGGAAAGGCTCGGTCGATCATGTAAGAGGGACAACGAGGAAGGCGCATAACGGTGGCTGAGTGTGTGCGGTTTCTCTAGGAACGCGAGAAATCTGAATATACCGGGGTAACGGTGTCCGGGTGGAGGTTTGTCGTTCGCTTGAGTCGCGGAACATGGAAGAGAGAGAGTCGTCAGAGTTGAAGATAAGAGAGAGAGACAGAGAGACAGATACAGCGACGAGTCGCTGTCGTCATCAACCCTCGTCGCGTCGTAAGGGCGTTGATGCGAGTGCTAACATTGCGAGTCTCCCACAGGAGGTAGCATTTGTCGGGATCACGCGCCTCGAAGCATCACCGGTGAATGTCCTGGCTCTATAATCCCGCGTGGCCTGTCTCAGTATTTCACCTCGTCCGGCCGGAGTCATTTGTATCGGTTGTCGCTACACCGTTGTCTGCTAGCAGGCGCTTGAATGTACAATCACGGGTTGCATTCAAAAAAAGGTATCCTGACAAGACATACTTCATTGGAATCGAATATTGAGTTTGCCAAAAATTAATTGCATCTTTAATAAATTGACAACCTCTATCCACCCAGTGGGGAAAAATGTAATTATTTCTTGGCCAACGTAATAAATCGAGTTCTGGTATTAATTGTAAACTATTTACTGAAGAATACTCCAAAACATTTTAATGATAAGTTGAATATCAATAAAGGTAAATCTTTTAATAAAAAATAATTGCAAGATTGGATTGATTCAATTTGAATGGAAAATTCGTGATTCCTCACACTTGTCGGACAATGGACGATTTGAAAAGAAAATTTACGTTCCATCAGGGTTACACAGTCTGAGAGTGGACTTGGACTATTGAGCTCACTCAGAATGTTGTTACTAATGAGAAGCCGCAAAGTCCTCTTTACCAGCTGGTACAATAGAACGAAGACCCTGCCGAATATGCCCCTCTTCAGGGATCTCTCGTGCTTTTCATCTTGGCCGTCACATTTCATACGTAGGGTCTACAGTGCCTCCGGACTGGGAATCTCACCACCTGCTCTCCACTGGCACAGTCAAGTACCCCTAACACGCTTGCTTTCCACTTTTCTCTTGCTCCAATTACCGACGGAACTTCGCTATAGTAAGAACTCGGCAACGTACATTCAAACTGCATACGCTTTAGAGAGGACATGTGTGCAGAATACCCGTCCAAAGTTGCCAACGGATTATGCAGCATGTGAAGTTGAAACTGAATGGCCCACTAGCGGGCTATTCGAATTCTCGTTTAAACATGAATGCCCATTTCTCATAATATCCTTGTATAGATTGAGACTCATTATTCGATTGTCGATATCGATATCGATGCTATTATTACGGAATGGAACGGAACGATTGTATCGAAGAAAAAGCAAAAATAATTAATACGGTTTACCCGTAACTTGGGTAAAATCTTGATTAAGGTGTCCGAGGATAAATTTCATTTATCTGTCAGAAAAACAAGGAAAATGAATTTATTAATTAATTAGAAAAAATGAAAATGGAGAAATTTCAAAACGTCAAAATGCAAGAAATTCAATTACTTCGTTGTCAACCCCGGGTGTCCCTGATCCAACATAAAACTTAATTTTTATCATCTAGCCGTAATTCTACCGCTCGAGTTTCGCCTGGAACAAAAATGAAAAAAGAAACGCCCGTTTCTCTCCGTTCAAGTGCACGTTCGTTCCATCCTCCGCCAAGTAATTCAGCCAAAAATGTTCAATGCGCTTCAACAGCTAGCAACGTATACAGCGAACAATGATGGGGAGACGGTAGCAACGAGATCGGTGTAGAAAAGAGGCGTGGCTGAGACCAGCAATAAATCGAGTGCAGAAACACTGCTTTCACTCCCCTCCCCATCCACCACCAAAGCTCTTTAACGAGAGACGCCAAAGCATTGTTATTACCATTATACCCATGGTATATTGTACGCCGGAAGTTACGGCTTCCTCGCAGTATATATATAGTAAGGGGACTATATGTGCAGGAAGCTCTAGCGTCGATAATACATCTGATTATATATATATATATATATATATATATATATATATCAGATTATATATATATATCAGTTGTATTATCGACGCTACACACACACACACACACACAGCTACACACTCATATGACTGTATGCATATATATATACTTCGATGTTATTCGCTAAATTTTCCGCAAGTCTACGGAAACTTTGCCCCTTGCCCCGTTCATCAACGTTCTCACGGTAAATTTCTGTTTCTCGTTGATCCGGGGGTAGATGCGTCTTTACGGAAAACGCACCGGTACAATTTGAAAGCTGCTTACAGAACACGCGCGAAACGAATAGATCGCGTTACGGCGCAACGGACATTGTAGAAAACTTTCAAAGGACTCAGGAGAGCGAAGCTCTACCCGGCGTCCTCTTTGGTGAATTTAATATAACCGAAGAGTTATGACAACCTATGGTTAGATATAGCAAGGATACGCACGTGCCCTCTTTCGCTTCTGATTTCACTGAACGTTTATTGGATAATTCTGTGCTTCCCGAAATGATGGCTCAGATCTTTGCTTGTAATACCAAGAACTCATCTGGAGTACGAAGAAAATAATACGCGCGAAGTCATACGGATAGGAGAAACGATAAAAAACGAGCTTTGGTAGCACAAACTTCAACCAGAGCATCTTTAGGATTTCAGTTTGCGAAAAAGGATTATTAACGGGGATTTGAGTGGTATATAACGAGAAAACGGGAAAATGCACTTATCACTATATCCACGTTTGGTCTAAAAAATGGGAAGACGAGCATTCGTTTCTGCATATAACAAGAGCATTCAACAAGAAAACCATGGTTACGTTTTAGAATTTTCAGATTTTATCAACCTTATGTGGATAAATCGTAATTTTGTATTTTTGCCTTTTTCCCCAAGTTTTTGTTGATATCGCATAAAATAACGTTATAATTTTCATCAGGGAGCAATTTCCTTATCGAATAAAACTATTTTCAATTGTCTGATGAAATTTTTTTTTATTTTTCGCCCCTCTCGAGTCGCCAGGTAGAAAAATGGCCTCGAAAAATAGACCTTTCGGAATCGCTTCTTTTAATAGATTCTTATGTTAGAGTTGACACCGATTGGAAATGGCTCGCTGATCACGAATATCACGGTTGTTTCCCTCTCGCATATTAATACCCAGGTAAAAAATCGAAAAAACACAAAATTCTACACTGTTTTTGGGTTTTCGCTTATTAATCTCGAATCATCGTAAGAATAACCATTCGTTTGCTATTATGCTAGTGCATCCAACTTCCTGTGGGTACAAAACTGTCCATAGTTTACCTTTTGGCCGCTCAGATAACGCCCCACCGAACCAATTCTCGAGGTTTCAACTTTTGACGAGCGTTGCTGATCCCTCCCACACCCCTAATCTCTGATATAAGGTCTTTGATAAATGCCTGAATGGATGTGGGTCAGATTATAAAATGATGGGAAGGAGCTTCTGGCCGCGGCCCCGACTATACTGGCTCACGTTCTTTTTTTTCACTCCATATTTTCTGGGTTATTCTGTTCTTACCAAATCGCGTATTCCGCCCGTCACTTCGGATAAGCACGAGACAATCCCAGGAAAGCGCGGGATGAAAAATGAATAAGCGAGCTTCGAAGAAATTCTTATCTTACATTATAATAATATTTAATTTATTCTTAAGTTATATATGCAGCATATATACGTTCATATATTTATTATATAATTTGGGAAAATTTGTTAGGTAGAAAAGGAGCAACCTTTCTTCAGGCGAGTGGTTCGAGAGTCAGAAAGTGGAAAATGCGTTTCCAGTTAAAACTCGATAAAAGCTTCCGGTCGGGGGTGTTGTGTGCAGATGCTGTTAGCGATATACCGCGAGCGATTCGCACAACGTTATTTCACCTCCATGTATCGCGTCTGCCTGACGCCGAGTCTCCGCATCGCCCGAAGAAAGAATCTCCGAGAGAGGGTGGCTGTTATAAAATCCATCTGTAGCCCATTTGGCCCATATGAGGCTTCTCTCGCCCATCTCACGTACCACGGACTGTGGATATACACGTGTAAGTTTCCTATATAAAACCGCGTGGATCGATGTATACATAGAAAGGAAACGTGGAAACGTGATTTAAGCCGGGAGTGGTAAAACGACGGACGAAAAGTTCGAGCGAATATGGAGTTTATGGGTCAACGAGCGCGCTCATAATCACAACTCGTCTGAACTCTTGCAATTTTTTTTTCAACTAAACTCCAATCACCTCCACCGTATAACAAAATGTGTTTTGGCAAATTTTCCAGGGTGCACCGTATTGGATAATTCAAGATATTACAGTTTTTTGTTCATCGCGATATTATTATTGGGATATGAGAAACCACGATCCCATTAAAGTTTACGTTCGAGACTTTCGAACCTGAAACCGTCAATAAACCAAATCTATCAATTTCAATATGAACATCGAACGTAGAATCAAAAATTACAAAAGTTCCGAGATCGTTCCTATATCGTCTAGAAAAATTGATGTTCTTTTAATCCCTTGACATTCCTGCAACATAATGGACGCACTGCATTTGCAACATCATTAATCTATCTCCTCGATATCGAAGGGATCGGATTGAAGGGCATTTAGTTTCCATCCACGTGGCATATCTATATATGGATATATGTGACTGTGTAAATATGTTGGATGGAGCATGGCTGACGAGGTACACCCGTGCGAAACAGGGTATGAACATCGTTAGACGTACCAGCATGGGTGTTGCGGTATTGCTCACATGCATACCGTTGGTAGGCCAGCCCTAATGACGGTCGAGGTTGATGCTGTTGCTTTGATATGGCCGCCGATGCGAGATTTGTCGATATAGGATGTACTGTACACCTCTGTACGCTAGAGATGGTTTCGGACTACCCATGGTTATTGTATATACCTACGCTAGGTCCTGGCTGCTAGGGATATGCATAGTCATTCGCCATACCGCCAAACTCATGGATGTATATAATCCTTAGCATGTTACGGCACTGAAACAGCCCTATTTCTCCTTCACTTGCAACCGATGGCCGGAGCACCGACAATAGTGGTCGAGGCTGGGGTTATGCAATGCCGGTGCACCACGGATTCGCGACTATACGATCAAGAGATTCGTGTTTGCTTCCACGGATGTGGGCACATCCTGGCTTCGTATGCATGCATATATGTATATGTATAGATATAATAAGGTGTTAGCCACCTTTCCGGACACCTAGGTAGTTGGTGTCGGTACATGCACAGCGGTTTTTTTTTAAAGTTGCCCTGCGATGGAAATTCGTTGAGATATTAATTTGTAAAGTATGAAAGTTTGAGATTAAGCTAACTGTGCAATCGAACGCCCTATTAATAAATCCCGGGACTGCGGGTTCTAGTCCCGCTTGGGACCTTTAGTGCTGTATTGTGCAGATATTAATAAACTATTAATAAAACAAACGACGAGTCGTTACGGTAAGAGAAAAAATATTTTTTATCGCGCCACCGCAGGAGGCTCGTTTTTCATCGCAAGACAATTTTCAAAAAAAAAACCGGTTGGCCTTGTTCTGACACCGACTCTCTAGGTATTTTCTGGGTTCGGATAATCGCTCTAATACCTTGTATAGGATTAAGGTTGTAGATCCGTTGCAAGCGATAACATTCTTCGACGATCGATAATAGAAAACGAAAATGTTCCACGGTATACGGTTCGCCCATCTATTATTAACGAGTGTTTTTTTTTTATTGAAAAAACTAAGCACAAAACACTTTGCACCATGTATCCAGCGCCAAAATGCAGATTTAACCACGACAAAGATGCGTTTATCATGGTAAAAACCATCATGGGTTGGAAGGTTACGAGGGTTAAGAATATTTTCTCACGTAGAGTTTTATCTACGGCGATTGTTAGGATGAACGAGGAAAAGGATGCCGGTGAATTGCATCGTGGCGGATGAAAAGCTCCAACGAACGATGATGTTGTTAGATTTTCTCCATCAGCTCATTTTCCCCTCATCCGCTCAGGCTCGTATATATACCGAAGAGCTAGAGCAAGGTACACGTTTTCTCGTGGTAGAAATAATAGGGGATTTACCTCGGCGCGCTGGTTTATCGTTAAATCGAATAAAGCTGAGAGATGGCGCTGATGTGTATGCATGATATATACGTATGCCTGTGTATATAGAATTACGAGTCGACCTCTTTGCTTGCTGGCGTTTCTTACCCGCGTCCTATATAACCCAACATATATAACCTAGACTCGCAAAAATCTAAGCGACGCAAAAATTGCAATAGCTCGCGTCAAGTAATACGCGTATATCACGTGCGAGCTTCTAGCAGGTATATACTTAATGCACGCACTCGATTTACCTCAGCCCCTTTGTCTGACTCGGATTACACAAACACGCATATACGTATATTGACCACAGCCGATTTCCGTTTGAAACACTATCGATATATCGTGGAGTATACATTGCAAAATCTCGGAGGGGGTTGTGCATACTCTTTTGAACAAAATTTAGAGATAATCAATACTACTCGAAGTGGAGAACTTCTTATCGCAGACTCAATATTGACATATTATAAAAAATAGTTTGTATGAATTTCTAAGGATGTAGGAAGGAGCTATTGTTTTAAGAAATATAAAACATTATGCTTGAAATTTCAGACCAACAAAATGTGATTATTCTATGATTTATAGAGAAATAATGTACACCGCTCAATAAGTACGTCGGTTAAAAAAACGGCGCCTATTGGGAACTACACGATGTTACAGGAGGTAATAAAAACTGAGAGGAAGTGGGACAAGCGGGAGAGTTCTCTCGGGAGATCGCGAAGCTGTCGGCGTAGAGAAACAAAATGCAAATTACTCGTTACTGCTAGTACAAAAGGTATTACTCTCGACGAGCCTCGATGTACCAGCGTACAAGTGGAAGTGTACAAGGGAAAGTGAGAGAGCGAGAAAGGGAGAGAGGCTGCGATCTCGAGGCCGTACAATCGAGATCGATCGCCACTCGACGCGAAGCTTGGTAACGAGTGTGAGGGTTTTCCCCTCGGAGGAGCAAGAGCATCGAGAGAGACGGAGCAAGTGGAAACGGCGGCAAGGTTCGCTGAAAAGCCCAGGGGTTGATGGTACGCCGCGCGTCCCGGCACAGCTAGCACAGGCACACCGGCGGTATCAGCCTGTGCCACGGTGCAAAGTCGCGGATAATCCTCTCGATGGAGGATCGGAACGAGCTAGAGGGTGGCTCTCCGTTAATCGCTGTTGCGAGTCTTTGTGTCTCGACATAGAAAGGATTAAAACTCGTCGATCCGATCGAACCAGAACCAAATCGGATATGACGAGGAGCCGAGATAAAGAAAATATGGAAGGAATAAGTTAAGACAGTCCCTGGGGCAACTCGAACGATGAACGAGAATGATGACACTTACTACTTGAAATCGAAAAAGGTGACGTTAGTTCGCTGAATATCGAACGGAGGAGAAGCTAATCGCATCATTATTCAATCTTGGACGGTTTTAATATCATTCGGGATTTAATGAAATCGTTCCTCTTTAGTCATATCCGCGGGCAAAAAGCAACGATCGCTATGTGTTACCAACCGCGATCGTCCAACGATGCAACCATCATCCCGACCGTTTTGTATTCATTTGCAAGATGCAATTTACTGCAGCGTAAATCCATTAATCAACGCGAGATTAAATTTTTGTGCAAATTTTTAGAATTCTGAACGCTTTGTAACAGACGGTATAGTCATTAATTTTAGTATAAGTTTATCCTGAATGGTAACCATTGTAAAAGAAAATTGTATTCTTCGTTCAAAAAATTAATCATAATTGCTATCGAATTGTTACAATTTTTTTAAATTCTTGTTCACAATTATATTGCCAGAATTTTTCGTTTTCTATTATGTCTTATGAAATGACGCATCTGCATCGATTGTAAGCCGAGAACGTGTTGCAAACTCGGGGAAAATTCGAAGTCAAGATGAGAACGAGCCGATCCTCGGTGAATAATTTATGTGCCGAGCCAAGTTTCTGGGCTTTCCGGGGCCGATGATGCTAATACCTTGCCTATTGCCGAGGGTCCACAGATGTCGAATCCTCAAGAGGTCGATTCTATTAGGCAATGCAGTCGAACGCTATCGAATGTCATTTACCCAGATTGGATATAAATCGACGTCACAAGGAGAGTCTTCGTATCGCAGGTCGTGAAACCACCGCAGCACCTTCGCATTCACTCTTATCGTTTCTCACGAGATATACAAAAATTATCGAGAATAAACCGCAGCGAAGAAAAATCGATAAACTAAGATGGAAAATTATGCTCGGAGGCGACAAAAATTTAAAGATTTTTTAACGATTATTTCAAACGCATCGACTAAAAATCAACTGGCTGTAGGAAACCGAGAGAAAAAACAATCAATCGCATTTCCAAAAAATAAATTGTTTTCTCAAATCATACACTTTTAAACATATACCCTTGTAAGGAAGTTTCAATTTTTTACAAAATTCTTCGCGATTATAGTCATATACTTATAATTATGCTTGTTCAAAACTTTAAATGCGATTTTCTCAAAACTATGTTTTTCGGGACGATTGTCAAAACATCACTAAATCAAGGTACTTGAACTAAAGAGAATTTAAAACGTGAATTTAAATCGTGGGCTAGGGTTCGCATCACACAGTGATGCTCGTAGTGCAAACCTCAACAGAACCTTCAAAGGAAAACTTCGGCCGTGGAAGGAACGACGAGTCCGATGTTCATCGAAGAAGCCTTATATTTAGTCTCTGGTACTAGTATCGTCCCTTTACTACCCTCTCTCCACGGAATATTCATTAAGGAGGCCAATCACTAGTGAATTTTCGAGAGCTGAATCGTTCACTTTGAACTTTCCAATGTGCTCTTTAGCGTACCGATGAGAAAGTTTAGCCGCGAAGATCTTGAAACGATAGCCAAGGGGAAGGAGCTCTCGGGAAGACCTAAACTTGAAAGCTGAGGGAAATCGATGAACGCAAGAAAGAGAATCTCTCAAGCGTGTTTTTTCATAACTCCTCAGGGTCCGAGAGTCTTATCGATAGTTTGGATTATTTACACCGTGGTATCTTGGTAAGTTGAACCGCCGAGTACTTCTCTAATCGTTCCAGTAATCACGTGGTGTCGGAAACATATCGAGCGTGTTGATGGCACAAACTCAAACAACGTTCTACAGAAATAGCCCTTGGACAAGGCAACGGCGTTAACGAATTAATTCTCTTACCACAAATATACCTGTATTAATCACGGCTTCTTGATTGTATCTAGGACTATTGAGCGTATTTCTTGAACTTTGAAATTCCAACGCCAATTATTTCACTCAATTACCAATAAAATCGAAGTAAGACACTTTATTCTGATGAAAAGGCTTTCATTTCAATGGTATTGAGTCACGGTATATTACTATTCCGATACTTAATGCAGGGTCATTCGCTCATGGATAAATCAATTATTACAACCGACGGGATACAACCCGAGGGTAAATGGTGGATGCTGTGGCATCAAATCACGCATAATATTACGAAAACGTAGAGAGGCAGAGAGGGGGAGAGGGCAAGAGGCAGAGAGGGGCTGTACGTTGGATGGATTGACAGACGTACGCACACGATCGTTGAACCGACAAATCATCCATACATAACTGTCGATAACCCCACGCGAACCGAGCTCTCTTCCGGCTGAACATTGACAGGAATGACGACGTTCTCATACGTCCCGGCCTTCTCTCAGTTCCCGCTTGTCTGCCACTCAATACTGCCATTCTTCCTCTCTCAGTCTCTCGCTCACCATTTCTCTCTCTCTCTCTCTCTCTATCTCTCTCTCTCTCATTGTCTTTCTCTCTCTCTCTCTCTTTCGCTGGCGCCAATGTATCTGATTGTCGCACGTTTCGCACCCCTACAACCTTTCGAGTTTCTCTTCGACCCCCTTCGTTTCACTTTTTATTATTTTCCTCTCCGACAGCACATGAGCTTTTGCAGAAACGAGCCAAGTTGAACGACACTCCCTCCACTGTGAAGCACCGGTTTTTGCTATAGTCTCGAGGAAAAAAGCTGCCGGTCCACCAACCCGACGGAAGAGCAAGACTGGGATTTAATTTAAGAGAGTAAGAAGCGAAGTTTCCGAAAACGACGCCGGGCGAAGGAGAAGCTAGTCGCGTTATAGGTACGAGGGAAAGCGAGACTTCGGGGATGAAGCATCCCTCCTCTCTACTATTGCCGACCAACCCTTACGACTCAAAATCCCCTGAATAAGCCTTCCTTATCCTTGCGACTCCATTCCGCCTGGTGGTCGTGAAAATCGCGCGGACGAATATTCCTCCCTTCTCCCTTCTCACACTGGAACAGCGTGTGCGAGATATGGCCCCCTAACACGATCACACTTTACAGTAATTGAGAATGATAAAGTCAACGTAATATGGACGAAAAAAAAATCGAAAAGAACAACTAATAGGGTGAAGTCCATTAGATAAATTAATTTTCTCGCGGTCGCAAGTTTTTCTTTTACAAGCGAAGCGTGCCTAGATTGCATAATGCTCTTGGAGTATAATATACCATCGCGAAATCCTACGTGATAACACTATGAAGGCTGTGAGAAACAGCCGTGAAAGGCTAGAGGTATATCGGAGAGACAAATTACACCCGAGACTGCAATAAATGACGGTTGAGACTCTTTTTCGTCGCTCATGAATGATTCGCAAATTTATGACATTCACGGTCTTGACCTCCCTCTCTTACATTAGCTCTAATTACGAAGACTTGTTTACATTTAACAAATGAGGAGCATTTCATGTTTAACGTAAAATAACATTCACGGGTGATTGTGAATATTTATTTATTAGAAATAAGTTACATAAAAAGATTTTTAACGAAAATTACTGGTTATATTGTTACCTAAAAATACAATATAGTGAGAAAAATAGCAATATTTAATCCGACAATAAAATTGTATTGGTATCGGAACGAAAACTTTTACAATCGAACTATTTGCTTATTCGCAACGTGAGTCGACTTGATCGAACCAAATTGGTTTCGTACGAACCGATCGCGTAAACTTTTTATAAAATTCTATCGAATCAAGTTTTTACGACCGCATGACATATTTCACGGACTAAATAAGATTTCCGTATGGGTGGAAGAAGAGAAATTCTTGTAACCAGTGAGGACTTGGCTGGAAAATTGTTCGAAGACAAAGCCCCGATAAAAATACGGCGTGCGAGAGATGGAACGAGGACAGAGAACCAAAGAGAAAGAGAAAGAGCAAGAGAGAAAAGGGCGAGATGTGGATTAAGGCGGAGGGACGTACAATGTGCAGACAAGTACGACAGAGCAAAAGAGAGAAAGTTACGTGAGCTGAATCAGCAAAAAAGTCCCTGCAGTACCACCTTCGGCCACAAAGTGTATATATAAATGTGTGTTACTGGTTGGAAAGTGAACAGTGCCGATAGACGAACCGGGATCGAGGAGAGTGTCCCAAATTTCGACTGCGTACTCTCACGCAGTTCCCGCTATCGTTATTTTTTTCCTCGACCCGATAATGCTCAATCCTCACACTGTTTATCGAAAATTAAATAACGGTTAGCAGGCTTCCCAATTAAAAAAAAAAAACATGATGAGTAAAAAAAACAGAAGCTGCCATTTGCACGGTACGTTTTCTCTATTGTCCGCCTGATTGATCAAAATCAGAGTCTCACAAACAATTTGCGATTATTAACGAATTGTTCGATTTAAACATTTCTAACGTCGACGTACCTAAAAAAATGTATGAAAATCACTAAAAACAAACAGTAGTTCTAAACTTATCTGCCCCCTTAAAAAAGAAGATCCACGCGTGGCGCAACGAGAAGTAATTGGGAAAGCTCTGAGAAACTACACGTCGATGTACTTTGTAGATTTCAATTTTTCCCAAAGCCAACCGCCCGAGGGCCTTGGAAAAGTGCGGAAAAAGTACGTCGCTGAGCGCAGTGACAGGCTGGGGTTGTCATCCATCGCCGCACGGTGCAATTCCTTCACGGTGCCATGAAATATGATCGCGTTCATGAGAGTCCGAGTGCCTGTCCTCCCTGTCCGCAGGGCCATTGATCATCGAGTTGTTGCTCTAGCCTCGCCCACGAAGTCACCAACCACGTGTCAGATTTTTGAGAGTTGCATCACAATGCAAAAACCTACCACCGTCATCAACGCGAATGCGGTCGTGCGACAAAGATGCCACCCGAGTAGAAATTTTAACCTCCGTTCTCTCCAAATGTAAATCTCCAGAGTTCCCAAAACGTTTGCATTTGGAGTGAATGGAGGCTACTGGAGGGTAAAAATTTCGACTCGGGCAGTGATGATTTTTTCTGCTCCCGACTCTGAGACGGAATCGTGATTAATTTCATTTTGTGAACGAGACGACGTGATTTTAGTTCCGTTGTCCATGCGGTCTTCTGGAATCAAAGTCATTTAAGATAACGCAAGATCAATCAAAACTCATCAGACAATCAGTCGACGCGATTAATTGTTAAAAAGAAATTAATTCACAATCTCCCGTACCAAAATTCGTAATTCTCGTAATTATCGAATACGTTATCCTTCTCGATCGATTTTTAAGGACAAAGTAACAAAAGAAAAAAGATAAAGCATTAAAGTAAAATAAGCGGGATCGTTCAACCTTGAGTGCCCTATAAAAGAAATTGTCCGGAATGACCGTTTCTACCCTTGCTGCAATATCCGAGCTCCTCGTGTTTCCCCACCGAGTTCAATTCCCTCTTTCTCTCTCCTTCCGCTAAGACGTCTCAAATCGTCTTTCCGGTCTTTAAATCCAACACTGTACATCGTTCTTGTCTTATATCTATACATATACATCGATCGGGCTATCGAGACTCGGAGATTTAGCCGGAGTCTGGAAAAGTCACTTCAATTTATTTGCGCGATTCGCCTTGCGAATCCTCACCTCCCTTCTCTTCTCTACCTTTCACCTGTCTTTCGCCACCCGATGGCGCTGGAGGCAACTCCAACTCCAGTCAAGTATTCCTCGAACTATACGTTAACGACCTATATTATACATCCGTGGTGTTCCCTTCAAAATTGGAACGTCAAACAGTGCGGCACCAGATGCACAGTACTTACACAGAGAAAATGTATTTTGCGAAAATTGAAGTGCGCGTCATGTTTATGTGCCCTATACGTTCCGCCCTATGTATTAGATTATTATCCCTGAATTGCATTGCATATATCGTAAGACCAACATGATGCAACGATCTATCATCGTTATCTGGGAATATGCATGAACGAAGCCATAACACCGTTGGTCACGTAGGTAGATATAGCGTTGTACACGTGTACGTGTATATAGAGCACTTGTAGTTATATAACGTGAATATCGAATTATTGTATCTACCAGACGTTTCAGATCACACGTCCACCCTATTTACATAATTTAGAGAGAAACTGTTTATCGTCAAAAAAGGTTTCAGACGGAATTATCGGGGACAAATTAGGTAATGCATCATGTGGGTATAAGCAATTGATCTTGAGTAGCATCGTGAAGGTCGAGTGGAAGTGCAGTTTGTATTTTCCAAACAAGAAACTACATTTTAATTGTATATTCTTATAGCTAACGTCAAAGAATTTTCAAAATCGTGTTTTTAAATCCTGTTTTGTTAAAATTTTCCCAGAGATTTCGATTCAGAGCCACGATTCAAGTGGCGTGAATCCAATCGAATGTAATGCATCGCTTCATTCCCAATCTCTTTGGTACTGTTGGCCTGAAACAGCCGGTATATTTTACGTGTAGTTCATTTCAAAGCGCATGCGCGTGCGCACGTACACGCGCACACGCACACATACATTCGTGGATGGGTTTATGTACGTTCGCTTGTGGTTTGTTCAGATTCCACCACGTCAGCCTACGATAATACGTGAGTACCCAGTAACGCAGCTCATACGCGACGGACGCGATACCAGATTATAGCGATTAGGCATGCCTCTACAACTGATAACGCGCGGTCTCGCTTATCTCGATAAGTTTGCCTCTATTCCCTTTTTCACACGCCCGAATTTTCTACGTTATAGAGTCTAGACGTATTTTAGTACGCAACGAAAGTATTCGTGTAGTCAGGGACAATAAAGCAGTGAATAATTAATAAACGTTTACGTCAAGCTTCTTCAGACCCGGTGGCGCGATTCGAAGAACATTTATCGACTCGTTGAGTGTGCTAGTGACTCGAAACTACGAGAATAAACTTTTGTCGTATAATCAATGATAAATTCATTCGTTGAGAATTTGGACAATGGAAATCAGAAGTTTACCAAGAATTGACGGAACATGCAGATAAGAATGAATTTTATCATCGGTACAAATTTCCAATGAAAATTTTAATAGTTTCTCAGTAATTTTCTCAATATTGAAATTAAAGAATCGCGACAAGATCTACAGGAATAACCGGACTTTCGACAAACTGTTGCAACGACTTGATAATTCTTGTCGCTAGTTGCGATTCAGGTTGGGGAGTCAGTAACTACACGCGTTGCGACCGAACTGTCGGTCATGCGCAACGGAACGTTATCCAACCTGCTACGCGAAACCGCAATGAATTTATCGAGTTTCGTACGAAGTTGCGTTTAGACACTTGCCTCGAGGGCGACTTCGCTTCCATATTAACGAAATATCGTCCTCGAAGCGTCATGTGCACGGCGACGGTTCGTTTTAACTCCGATGAACCGATTTCTCGTATGAGGATAATTAAAGAACGAGACGAGAACGAGTAATGATCGCAATTATGAAGATGAGACAAATCTAATACCTTCGACGCATTACACCTTCCAATTAAATTATTGAAAAGAAACTGAAATACTAAAATGCCACAAAAAGAATTCGCACCCGGTTGAATGTTGAAGACGAGGCAAATCTAATACTTTCAACGCATCTTCCAATCAAATTATTCAAAAGCAACTGAAATACTAAAATTCCACAAAAAGAATTCCCGGCCGGTTGAATGTTGAAGATGATACAGATCTAATACCTTCAACGCATCTTCCAATTAAATTATTCAAAAACAACTGAAATACTAAAATTCCACAAAAAGAATTCCCAGCCGGTTGAATGTTGAAGATGAGACAAATCTAATATCTTCAACCCATCTTCCAATCAAATTATTCAAAAGGAACTGAAATACTAAAATTCCACAAAAAGAATTCGCGGCCGGTTGAATGTTGAAGATGAGACAAATCTAATACCTTCAGCGCATCTTCCAATCAAATTATTCAAACACAACTGAAATACTAAAATTCCACAAAAAGAATTCCCAGCCGGTTGAATGTTGAAGATGAAACAAATTTACTACCTTCAACGCATTACATCTTCCAATCAAATTATACAAAAGCAACTGAAATATTAAAATTCCACAAAAAGAATTCCCAGCCGGTTGAATAAGGTACGATATTTTTTATCGGCTATTCGGTTGGAGAAAAAAGTAATTGTGTTTCTTATAGGTACACAAACATGCGCATCAATCTAATACAAAAAAAAATTAAAGTACTTTTATTTAACTCCCCGTGAAAGTACGATAATAAAACAACGGAAACGAAGATTGTAAATATTTTTGCGGTTTTGTTTACAACCTTCGATCGTGTTTACTTTAACCGCTGTTAAAAAACACACACGCACACCCACACACACACATATTACCTCCCCGCGTTACAATGGACGAGTGAACAAAACGCTCGCGCTAATAAATTCAGATGTAATTGGGTATTCGCAACACGTTTTTGGGTGGAACAATTGATAAACCCGGGGCAGCTCACGCATGACCCGTCATCAAAAGTTTGAAAATCCGCGAGGTACAACCCGTCACGGTTGTGTGAATTTTACCGTGTGTAATTTTATCGACTTTTATACCTATATATATATATATATATATATATATATATATATAAGCCCGAAAGCTCGTACACTACAGGGGTGGGCTTGTCCGTTGAAAACGAAGTGTGAGAGAGAGAGAGAGAGAGAGAGAGAGAGGGGTTAGGTTTGCGTGAGAGCGTCATACGAATTACGGACTCGCAGGTGTCCGCATTCGCGGTCGCAGCAATCTCCCAGCTCCCCTACGTTATCCATATCTCAATAACCGCGCAGGGGTGTACGCCCGTGTGTACATCCACACACGTACCGTACAATCCACGACGCGCACGCTTTCCGTGCATCGAATTGGTAGGAGAGTACCGTCCGGCGCGCCCGGTTTTGTAAATGGCATAAATTGCCGAAAATACCGTGGCCGAACGATAAATCGGGGCCGACCGAAGGAGATCCACGGTTCTGGGGATAGTATGGGCGTAGGGGTGCGCCATTGGCTCACCCCTACCGAGATGTAAAACGGGAGAGAGAAAGAGACGCGTTATTGTTATACATACACACACACACACACATACACACACACACACACACAGATATTATATATGTATATATATATTTATCGGGTTTGTCATGGCCCGCTCGAGGCTTGGCCGAATGATCGATCGCGCACCAAGCATGGGACGTGCCTCGCGTGCCATCCTCCATTGTCGCGACCCTATGTACGTACACAGCATTTATAAAATATTACTACACGTGCTATAGGCTATTTCCTTTTTTCTACGTATATGTACGTACGCCTATGTACAAAGCTCATTCGTTGTACACGTGTATGTATAAACATGTCCCCCGAAATCGAGAAGAGTTCGAGGGTGCGCTGTGGACTCGGATGAAAATAAAACAATCCGAGTGGAGTGGATGTTATTTAAAAAATTAATCGACCATGTCGCCCCGTAAACGAGACTATTGGTAGAAACTCGCTCTAACCAATTTCGCGCGTGCGACAAAATGAACCGAGACGTTGGGAAATTAATCAATTTTAAAAATTCAATTTATTTCCCACGCCCTTTTAGTTCGATCATTATTCTGTCGCTATATCGCCATTGATTGATCGACGTAACGTTAAATATGAACGGAAATATCGAGGGAACAAAATTCATGTAATGCAAAGAAAAAGATTTTGTAAAAAAATATTCCAACATGCCGAAATTCCTACTCGTAACCTGGAAGTTATATTCATTGTTGACTCATTTCAGGATCAATTACAAGCCTCAATCAAAATTGTTATCGATACAGCCACAATTTCCATCGAAAATCCTCTCTATGGGGCTCGTAATTCGCCCGAGGTCGGATTTAAGTTTGGAATTTCATAATAATTGGGTCGTAATCGCAATTAGCGACCCAAATCTGATAAACACTATAGTTTCGCATATATATGCAGTGGCAACAATAAAGAACAAATATATATACCAAAAGCATGGGCAGAAGGTACAATGGTAGGTCACACCGCGCTATTTCGTTACGGCTGTACCTACACATATATATTTACCCTGTGAACATGGTCCATCGAACGGGAGATCTATACATATACGAGCGTAAGTGAATCCCAGCCGCGAAAGGCAAACACGCACGGTACTTTGGGTTCAACATCAAATTAATTAGCTACCCACTTGGCCAACCAAAAGGTTGTCACAATAACGGTTCAATGCGCTACTGTCCAGCTGACGAAGGACAAAATCCGAGACATGCGCGTGGGTTACCTATTTACACACACATATAGGTATACCTATGCTATTACTACTTGAATCTCAATCCCATAGTGCACATGGATGCATTGCTCGTTTCTTTCCAACGAGCTATGCAAACGCGCAACTATGAACAAAAATTTCGCGTTTTCTCTTGTATATTTGCGCGTTCACAATGACTCTGTGATGGGATGGATCGAGTATAAACATCAACAATTCCAATGATCCTTCAAGCGATTTCGACATGGATCTAATTAAACCCAGGGGGAATGAACAGAATCAATATTTTATTTGCTTTTGTTTTATAAACACGAATATATGAGCAACTTGTGCGTAAATATTACATAACCGTTAGAGCTAGCCAACGAGGTGAACGACCCTAGAGTATTTAATGGCAGCCTTCAATACAATGTTATCTGTCAGGTAACGGAATACGCTCTTGAGGACGTAACTTTTGGTACGCTTAAACAACCGTTAAAACAATTTTCGATTATGTGTTTATACAAGTTTTTATAGATCGTTATATGAAAATAGACAATACTGGAGGTTTTTCGACTCGTGGTAACGGATTTGTACTTTGGCATGCTTGATTGGAGACGATTCTGTTATTTGGAAGAAGTCAAATATTGGAAATATTAGAATGATCGACCAGTTCCAATATGAATTATTTCTTATTGATTCAGATTAAAGTTGTAAACGTTTTTTCAATATATTTCATAGCAGATAAAGTGTCATATGGGACCGTGACAAAAATTAAGATGAATAAAATGAACTGACACGAGACAAATTTACGATCCTACGCAACTGTCGTTTATCAGTGATAATCGGTAACGAACATAGGCGAAATATGGGTATGGGTAACGTTTCCAATATCTACGAGCGAGAGTATATACGGAAAATTGATGGGCGTTTGCTACAATAACTATCAGGTTATTCGGTGCTGAGTGCGTCAAGGCCACAGAACGCGAGGTAAATTGTGTAACGACGAGGTTCGTGCACGCGGTTGCATTTAAACAGAGGTTCCGAGCCACGTTAACCGTACACCGAAGACTACGTTTCTTTCGACAATTCAAATATAAGTATGTCATGTCATGAAATTGTAATAAAATGTGACAGTAAAAAAATTGTATCGATAAAAATTAAATTTGACTAACATTTGGAATTAACAATAATGAAAACAAACTCTAGTGTTCGTTATCAATTTCATATAATATTTTTATGAATCAAATTTGTCAATTTTTCTAATTTACTACATTTTCACGTACGAAACAAAATTTGGGTATTACGGTTTGTTCCCACTATATCTAAATGCAAAATTAAGAAGGTTCTACATATCACAGTGTCAAAAAGTGCGTTTTTATAAATTTTACCTCTGAAAGTACAATTTTTTCTTGATGTGGTTCAAATTTCATGAAAATCCGAGCAGTGGAAGTATGTTAAATAATGTTTTAAGTTAGTGTATCAATTCATTATTAATTAAACTTTTTCAAAAAATCGTGTCTTCTGAAAAGTTATATTTTTTCGCCTGCAATGTACCTTTTCTCGAAATCTACTCATCGTATCGGCATATTTCTTTTTGACGTAACCAGTACATACAAACGAAGGATGTGTTGAGCCATTTTTTTTGAAAAAGCGATTTAGACCCGAAAAAAATATATTTGAAGGTGAAAAAACGTGGTGAAAAATGTTATCAAAATTTCAAAACGATGTCGAACAATTCTGAATGAAAATATCAAAAAAATAGCTTGACACATTGTTTATAACACTTTAATATACACGGACAACAAAAATGATCAAAATCGGGCGTACGATTCCTGAGAAAAAGTACATTGAAAATAGACATTTTTTCGAACAATCGTTTTTCGATTTTCAGCTGGTCTTAAAATTGTATTATTTCGAATATCCTCAAAAATCCTACACAGAATTATCAATAAAGTCTTTCTGAACAAAACTAAAAAAAAGTCATGAAAAAATATTGAACAGTTTTGAAGAAATCTCACTTTAAAGCAAAGAAGATGAAACCGGGACTTCCAAATATGTCGAACCTCCTTAAGATCGCGATCAATATTTCCCTAAACGTGCTCTCATTTCACTCGGGCATTGCACCATGCTCCGAAAAAAGTAAATCCGGCAAGGTACAGATCCCGTTGCAATTCCATCGGGAAAAGCCAAAGCTTTTCGGGGAAAGGAGAAAAGCGCCCTTAAGAGTTATAACGAGGACCGATGAAAAAAAATTGTTGGAACGAGGGAGAACAAAAAACGCTAATGTGTGTGTATTGGGGGGTGTGCGCCCGAGTGAGTGGAATCCTGTGTTTCCCGAATAAAAAAAAAAAACGAAATCCTAAATTTTACCGGAGAGGATTAGGCACGTGACCTCCAAGCCCGGGGTAGTGATCTATGTATAGGTGCCTATATAATCTGAGCAGGGTACGGGCGATCCTGGTATCGGAGACTGGAAATATCGACAAATGGCATCGGCAAATTGGCCTTTTTGCACCGATTCGTTTTCAGCGTGCGTGAAAGCTCTACGCGTCTACGTGACGTGGGGGAGCATCGATCCGTTTGTTCACGGTGTCTCGACGATGGTAATGCGTTTCACACGAAGAATGAGCAAAATGTGTATCAATCCGTTTATATATATATATATATATATAGCAACGGATTGATACACATTTTGCTATATATATATATATATATATATATATATATGTATGTATGTATGTATGTATGTATGTATGTACGTATTGATATATATGTGTATACATCCGGATGGACATACAATTTCATCCATTGTTATTTATGCATATATACATACACATAAAACAATGGATATTTGGACCACCTACGTCATCTCGAACGGATGTCAATTCACGGGGTCTTGACACGAAATGAAATCGCGTGAATTATTTTATTACCAAAATACCATGTGTATTTCTTTTTTCAGATTTTTCACCTTCCACAAAAATACAATTTTCTCGGAAATGATCGAACAAATATGATTTTCTGTTTGCTTTTTTTTTATTTTCATTCGTCGTATTTTTAGTGCCATGATTTCTTTTTGCTTTAGTTTTTTTTTGAAATTTTTATTTTAAAAGCAAAACATGAAAAACGTGTCGCCCGAAGAAAATTTTTAAATTGTACATACTTACTATATGGAAATATATTTGCAAAATGCTGGAAAATATACGAAGTCTTTCATCGAATTCTCGCATAAACTTTCAGCACATTAAGAAGCATAAACTTTCAGCGGATATATCTATATTCACGCAATGAAAAATATACTCGAACTCTTCCATTGTGTCTTGCGCAAGCCACGTCAGCACAAAAAAACGATACATTCGCGATGACCCAGTAATGCGGTGTTTATTATTCACTAAATACATTGCGCAACATGCCACGGATCTTCTATCCGTGCAATCGAGGAAGTGTGAGGTTTTCTGGAGATACGACGAGGTCCTGTTCACTGATCCTGATTCGTGGAAGAAGCTAATGATGGAAAATCTACATATACAGTAATCTCCGCTACAACATGGTTCACTTAGCACTAATTCGCTTTTACGCTGCCACAAAATTTCGCATGTTTCCCACAATTAGTGCACTTCCCCGTAGGTAAGTAGTATAACGTTATTTGTAAGAAACTTTTATCAAATCAACCGCGAAGGACGTCGCGCTATACCGTAGCATTAAGTAAATTACCGAACCGTAAACCAGATGCTACTGACCATGCCCCTTAGCGAATTCCCTTCCTAGATCAAAAACCGATAAGGACATTGACGACAAAATGGCTTCGCCGATGCTTTGGGAAATTTCTAAAAACATGAACTCTCTTTCGAGAGATGGCCTCCAGTGATAAGAGACTTTCAAGTGATAAGAGACTTGAAAAAAAAAAAATCTTGAATGATTATAGTAAACAATGAGAGCTGTAGCAAAACGACATGTCGACTTGTTTTTAATCCGACTTGTGGGGGGCATCGACTTGTTTTTAATCCAAAGTCACGCAAAATCGACTGCACCCTTGGCAGCTCGCGTGTTTATCATTATTTGCACCGACATTTCCTTGTCATCATACTTTATTTAGGATGGGGGTTTCGAACAAACCTAGTTTGCTCGATATAATATCAACTCAATAATAAGATAAAACTCGATAAAAACTGTTACATCAAAAATAAAAACAAACTTCACAAATGTTAAATATAGTTTTGTATAATAATTATATTGTTTTGCGCTAGCGATTTAATCTTCTGAATGAAAATTAACCGCGAGTAATTACTGTATATATAAACGTAATATATTCCCGTCTATAATTTATTTGGTATAGTGCCGAGACGTATGCACGAAAGGTCTATATAGGATATTTAGATATAGTTATAACCAAGGTGATGTAGTAGCGTCTGGGTACTTTTCGAGAGCAACGGTGTGCCCATAGCGGAGTTTCTCAATGATGGGAGCTGGACGCAACGACGTGGAACAAGTTGGACGAGCGAGAGTTAGTAAGTATACGGGACGGTAGAGCTCATCGTTCGTCCTCACTCTCGCTCACTCTCACCTTCTGCACTTAGATACATGAATAGCGGTGTATTTGCGTTATTGCCGAGGAAGCCCGAGACGGAAGAACGACGAGCTGTGTGTGCGCTGTTATCGTGTACCAAAGTGCCGTGGCTACGACGATAAGAGAAATACACCTCGTGCAGGCATCTATAGTGATGCCGCGGTAATACACGAAAATGGACAACTGGGAGTGAGGACACGTCGCATTAGAACAAATTCTCTATATTACTAATTGTGTAAGGGGGAGCGTTAACGTCTGGCCAACACCGTTTGTGGTTATTACCCGACGCGATATATATATAACACCCGGCATAGTATGCCTTCTATTTCGAGGGTAACGGAAAATACATAGATATGTAATACGTACGTCTTACTACGTGTATAACTCGAGTCCTAGTCGATACGTTCTATCATATTGAAATAGATACCCAGAGATGTTATCGGGTAACGGCTTAGTGCATATAAACACGTATCGGTGTCTGCATATATATATAATATACTATAATATAATATGATATAATATAATATAATATGATATGATATAATATGATATGATGTGATATAATATAATATGATATAATATAATATAATATAATATGATATGATATAATATAATATATGATATAATATAATAAAATATAATATGATATGATATAATATGATATAATATGATATAGTATGATATAATATGATATAATATAATATATTATATTTAATATAAATAAATATTACATACATATATGTATATCTGGAAATTGTGATTTGTTAATAAAATGTTTCACTATATACAAGAAGTACCAATGAATGCCGGATGAATACCTGAAATACATTAGTGGGAAATCAAGGTCAGTTGGAATCCTCGCATTTCCGATAAACAATTTTCACAAATTTACAAAATGCAAGCGCGATTTCATAACTGGAGATAAAAGTGGTTAACGAGAATTTGACGAGATTTCGATTATCCTTCTCGTCATTAACTGTCTACGGTTTCCTCGACCTTATTCACGGAGTAGATATAGTCTGTGTGTGTGTGTATGTGTGTGTATGTGTGTGTGTGTGATGCAGGTGTACTGCGCAAAGATAACCAATAATTTAACGGATAGCTAACGAGGACTGCTATCTTTTCAAAAATGTATATATAATGAAAAGAGCAGGTACCTACATTATCGATAATATTAACTTGCTTAACCCTTTATGATCTTCCCTATTTGACCTTGGATGATCTAATATTACGTTCATCTTGCGATGATTTGAACAGGGATAAATCTCTTTGCAAATCTCATAAAATTTATATTTATTATTTTCCCATTTAACATTAAAAAAACCCTGACTCGCCAATTAATATGTACAAATATATCAATATCGTCATTGTTAAACCAAAAATTGATACATTAGGTCCATTACTGATTAAAATAATTATGATTTTTTAATTAAAATAAAACAGTCGGTCACGAAGATATTCGGATACGAGCATAGAATTGCTCTTTCTGTTCTCTACTTCAACTAAATGTTCGAAGGGCCAACTAATTATGGTATGATATATTCGAACATTCTTTCCAAGTATCATGAACACAAAAAATAATTTTTTCAAACGTACGATTCTTTAAATAATCCAAGAGATTTGAAAAAATTATCAATTAAAAAGACATCCTACGAAATATTAATCTTAAGGTCAAAATCATTAGTTAAACGTTATAAACTTAATCCGTATAATCCCCAAATATTTTAGTGACTTACAAATTTGCAATTTTTCGTATCTCGCATTATTTAAACAATCTTGCGTACAAAACATTTACCTTTACGTTCATATTTTCTAAAAACAATATTCTAACATATCACACACCATAATTTACTAATCCTTCGAACATTTAATTGAAATACAAAAGAAAATTAGTAACTCTATACTAAATATTTCCGTGACTTACCGTAAATTAGAAAATAAAATTCGCAAACATATTTTACATCATTGTCCGCTTGTATCGTTATCAATAACGTCGATAACGATTCGATCCAACACGATTTTAATTTTCTTCCCTATATAACTCCCATATATCCGAAATTGCAAACTATACTTTATGTTAATTGTAAGCATAGCCTCGTGGTGACTTGCCGGTACAATCGCTCGGTAACGGATATCGGGGGAATAAATTTACGGCAGGCGTATCATTTTGCTCCGCGAGAAAATAACACGAACGTGAAGGAGGGAGAGGGGGGGGGGGAGAGGGAGGAATGTACGTCGGTGCCGCCAATTACACCGAAGGGGCTCATCGTCGAGCTTTGTCTATAACCTCGAGTACGATGCACGTGCTCAAGTGTCCGAACGACTGGCGCTCCTGCCGTTCTGTTCTTACAACGCCCGAGTATTTTTTGTTGCGCACGGCGTGATTAAAACATAGGTGCGACGATCGTCGAGCGATACGTGTCGGCGAAAAGCGTATGCACGAGTGAGTATACACTCGGCGGGAAAAATATCAACGTTACAACGATAGAAGTGAGAATGTAAACATACGCGACAAAGCCATTACGAAAAATAATTCACAAGTTCGCCGCGTGTGTCAGCAGCGTGCGAAATATACGCGAAACGTTCCGGTTGGCTGGTAGGAAATTCTCGTTCTTCTCTCCGTTTAATTTTTTGTTTTGCTTTGGCAACAATTTAATGGACAAAGTTTACAAAGTGATGAAAAAATGAAATATCATTTTTCTTTATTATCGTGAACGGAGAAACTTCGATTGCTCGAGAAATGGGATTTCTTTGGTACTCGAGTTGGGCAAAATGCGATCTTGGAACGAGAATTTTTTGTGTTTGTGTAAAAGAAATATCGAGATTCCGCGTCAACATTGCGGACGTGTATTGCAGCGCAGGATACACAACCCAAGGGCTCGAATCGAATGACGGTACAATCTACAGTTCCAGTACATGTCTCTGTATATATAAGGGCTTCTGCGAGAAGAACTACGCTCCCTCGCCCTTTATCACGGACAGAATTCTGGGCAGCCGCTGCTAAGCAACGGTTACTAAGGAACTTTTTTCCTAGCCGACTGTACCATTTTTCTTTAATCGCCATTTTTTTGTAGCGTCTTCGATAAATCGGTAATGTATTTTAAGATAAACATCTCTTATGTTATATTTTTGTTTTATATCGGATATCCGTTGTATTATTTATTCATGTTAAATTAAACACGCGATGCTTTTTTTTAGAACTTTAGTTAAATTTAGTTTCCTAAGTAATTGTACCATTTTTCTTTAATCGCCATTTTTTTGTGACATCTTCGATAAATCGGTGATGTATTTTAAGATAAACATCTCTTATGTTATATTTTTGTGTTATATCGGATATCCGTTATATTATTTATTCATGTTACAATGAACACGTGCATTTTTTCATAATTTTATAATACAACGTCCAATACGCCCCTTTTAAGGAATGCACCCCATATATTATGGGTATTTTTTAAATGTGACACTCGGTATATTAATCAAGAAATATCTTTCATATTGGTGTTGGTGGCAACGGTGAAGAATTCTTATAATAAAGACCGTGTATACTGAGATACACTGTGTAATAAAAAAAAAGCCCCGCTTTTTATTTAAAATGACACGTATAAATAGGCTTGTAATAATAGAGAGGTACAAATAAACTTTTCTCGTTTCTCGAAAACTTTTTAATTTTGTCCATGGATAATAATACAAGTTTATATACATATATCTGTCCGGGTAATTTTATCTTCCATCTTAAAGCTAGGACCAGATTGAAAAAGAAGAATCGTGACTACCACTCGACACAGCTTCATATATTTCGACGGACTCCCGGTGTTATATATATATATATATATATCCAGCATACTACGGAGAGGATTACGTGCTCGACTCTCAGGAAAAAAAATAAAACTGTATACATTCAGGTAAAGAAGATGAGCCAGTCGTAAATCCGAGTAATCGGAAGAATCTACACGATAATACATTTCCAAGAGTCGTATCGTTTCCCAGGACACAGAAAATAGTTTAACAAATTACAACTGCCCCTGTTATACGATAAAAAACGATGTTCGATTGTACGGCTGTCTATCGGTTCTTATATGGGTGAAAATAAAAAGGGCACTGTCCGAGCATTGGAATAAAAAATTATCCTTCTATAAATTAAATTCTTACAGTAAATTTTGTATCAAAACTTATCATATCTCCTTGAAAAAATATTATGTTTGGTTTGGGACGAGGAGTGGATGAAGATAAGAACATTTTAATACGGCCTTGAAGTTAACCAACAATAATTCATTCTACCCCAGCCACAAACCTCAGCCACTTCAATTAGCGCAGCCTGATCCGATTCGTTAAGAGACTCTCGCAGTGCAAATACCCCTGGGTCACCATTTGGTGTGCGAACACTCGTCGTGACCAAATAATGGCGATAATACGCTCGAAGCCTCGGGTTGAATTCCATGTATCACGGAAGCAGCTCGTCGGTAACTCCTAAACTTGTGTCGGCGCAAACGATAAAGAGACCAAGCTATAGATAAAGATATATGAACAATAAAACCGAAACGAAAAACGACACAAAACACAAAAAAAGTACCGAGAAAAGAAGAATTGAAAAAAGAAAACAAAGAAAACGTACGAGGTAGCGAACGAGGAGACAAGCAACGTAGCGAGAGGGTGCCAGCTGCGAGTGCTGGCGAAAAACCGCGAAGAAAAGAGTGAAACGAGAGCGCCGGCGGAGTAGTGGGCGAAAGTCACGCGAACGATCCCGGGCTCGGAGTATCACTCGCCTCTCCTCGAAACCTTCCGCGTACTATATCATATTGGATATCCACACTATACATATGTAATATATCTATATATACAGGGTGAATCGCATAAAGTGTCGCACGGCGAATTCTGAGGTAGATGAGGCCATTACAAACAAAAGTTGCAAATAAACATTAGGGATATTGTTAATAATTTAGGAGATGTAGATATTTAAAGTTGGTCCAATCGGAGCGCACCGAGAAGCGTTGAAGCCGCCCACACCCCACCCTAGCCGTAGATATAGCATAGATTAGGGCGTTACATTTGGGTTTGCAAAATTCACAACAGTCAATTAGATTGCTTGTATTTTTCCGCAATCATTTTTTTTCTCGGGCATTGACTGCTCTGAATGAAGTTGAAGCTGCTGAGTTGAAGTTACCCACCCCCCGCCTAAATTCAGAGCAGCCAATGCCCGAGAAAAAGAAATGACTGCGGAAGAATACAAGCAATCTAATTGACTGCTCGGAATTTTGCAAATCCAAATGTAACGCCCTAATCTATGCTACATCTACGGCCAGTGTGGGGGCCGAGGTGGGCAGCTTCAACGCTTATTGGCACGCTGGGCAAAATTCAGAGCAACCAATGACCGCGAAAACAAAATTACTGCGTACTAATACAATCAATAAAATTGACTGCTCTAAATGTGACAAATCCAAATGTAACGCCCTAATCTATGCTATATCTACGGCTAGATAGGGGTGGGCGGCGTCAACGCTTCTCCGCGCGCTCTGATTGGACCAACTTTAAATATTTATATCTCCTAAATTATTAACAATATCCCAAATGTTTATTTGCAACTTTTGTTTGTAATGGCCTCATC
>JAPYZT010000708.1:0-32736 GCA_030522965.1 Tryphoninae sp. A BG-2022a
CCACAGTACAGTTATTTAGAAAAAAAATCGCAAACTTGGAGCATTTGGTGCGCTCATCGCATTATGTCTATGGGAATTTTTCGAACATTTTTCACTGAGACGAAATTGTTTATGAACGTTTATGATCCATTTACTAAACAACCTGTCTAATTTCAAAACCACAGTACAGTTATTTAGAAAAAAAATCGCAAACTTGGAGCATTTGGTGTACTCATTACATTATGTCTATGGGAATTTTTCGAACATTTTTCAATATATTATATATATCTGTTGAGAAAACAATGGCACGGAGTTAAAAAAAGGTACGGTTAAATTGAATATCGGACTAACTTTTGGTGCTTTGAAAATAACAATTTACAGTACCGATTCAACGTTATTAATGATTATAATCGCGAATTGTCCCAAAAATTGAGCACACAAGATATAAGGCTTCGGAAACATGGCAACATCGTAGATGTTACAAGCACTCCCTACCCTAGCGACCCTTTCCAACGAAAGAATTTTTTCCCCGGACCTATGTTCATGGTCGATAAACAGACACGTCGATTTTACGGTTAGGAACGGGACGCGTATATGACAGTATTACTATCGTATACGTACATGTCATAATTTACGTTGTTGCCAATTCGTCTTGCAATGATTGATCTCTAACGAATTATCGAAAATAATGCCATAAACTAATAGAAATAATTCCTGTAACCATCGCTTTGTCAAAAATGCATATTCCGTGCATAAGCATAGGGGGCCCCCCTCATGCTTCACCCCCGATGGCTAGACTCCAGAACAACCTTAAATTTACACAGATTTATGTTATACAATACACTTGCCAACATAGTAGATTGATATGATAACGTATCGTTATCGTCAATATCGAGAAATAGAGAGCAATACATTTTGCGGTCGTTCCTACGATTCGGGTCAAACACGCGGCCCTCTCTCTCTCTCTCTCTCTTGCTCTCTATCTGTCCGTCTCTCTCCCTCTTAACTCGAATTCTGGTCTACCGTGAATTTTCGATACGCTTGAGCCGAAATTGAAACAAATGAGAGTCGTCCATGAGCGCTAGACTACGATTGCCAACCGGAGATCATCATTTTACCTTTTTCGGTGTGGAATTGATGAAATCGTGTGCGACGAAGCGTTTGACGAAAATCGTTTAAAACGAGAAACCTCCCGGAGCTCACCTCCCCACTCTTTCTCTATTTGTACTTTGAACCTGGCGCATCCGTATATACGAGTGTTTTGTTGGTGAGTTCGCTCGAAAAGTCTCCAATTGTGTCGATGAGAGCTCTCGGTAGTTTCCGGACTCGATTTTCCTCGCTTTGAAGCAGTTGACCCGTTCTTATCAAACGTATTCTAACGCTTCGTCGAAGTTTCGTATCAGTCGATTCGATTATTCAACGCTTCTAAAAATAGAACAATGTTAATTAATTAATTAAATTGAATTTTAAGTCAATTAACAAACGAACAATAATAAAATCGTAATTTATGAATATTGTAATCAGGCAGCGCCACCACCGATCCCGCTGAGGCCACCGATCCCGGACAGAAGGATAAACGAGAGGCCGGTATTTTTAATTCGCAAAAGTAGCGGAGCGACGTCGACGAACGAGCAGGCGAATTCAAGCGCGAGAAGAAACGACGATGGGAGGAAAATTAACGAGATAATCGCGACGAAGAACAAGACGAGTAGCGCCGAGACAAAACGTGGCGACGCCACGAACTACTGGACGACAACCGGTAACGAATCCAACAATGCTGATAAATTGATCGATCTCGGTTCGTCGAGCAACGACGATCGAGTCAATAAAGAAAGCTCCGTTACGTATTCCTCCTCGGGAATCGGAAAAACTGTCGTCGGCGGAAATGTCGCATCAACTGACAACGAGAGAAGCGTATTCGTGCCCGATTTTTCTGGGAATTTCGACGAGAGACCTGCCGAGCTTCAATTCAAATCGAGCTTCGAGGAGCTCAGAAAAGTTTCCCGCGATCTTGAGAAACGATTGCACGAGGGAATCGTGAGAAACGTCATTGTAAGTGGGTGTGAACAAAATGGCAGCGGTGATTTACAGCATGGACGAACCGGAGGGAAAGTTGTACACTGGGACGTTAAAGTTACAAGCACGAAAAATGGCAGGTTCGTCAATTTCATTTCTCTCCCTTCTCAACATTTCTCATAATTCTCGAGTCATTTTCGAAATTTAGCTTAATTCGGGAAAAAGTTTCTTTTAATCAAAATTTTATAAATATTGCTTTTAGTTAATGAAGACTGTTGGTACTTTTTAATTAGAAGTAAGATTAATGTCTTCGTAGAATTTTCTTGAAAAATAATTTTCGAGGCGTTGAGTGCAACATTCGTTGAGGAATGACTGTGGGTAGTAGTCGAGATTCTCGTGGGTGTTGATCGATCCTTCCCGTCTTGAGCGTATGCTCGGGGAGCAGGTGTCGGAAATGCACGCTGGTGTCGCGAGAGCGACCACGAGAAATATAGCACCCCTTCCTCCCGTTCCCACACGAACACATACATGCAGATGGGGTTGGTAGTCGCACACCCAGAAAGTCCGGGATTATTGGGCCGCAGGACCGAGATTAGTCGGAAGTTTGGACGACCGCCCAATGTATATCAGAATTTCCTGGTCTAGCTCTAGCTCGTTCCTGGAAAATCGTGGAATTGCCCAAACGTGCGCTTCCGATTTTGTCCACAAGCCACAAGGGTTATTCTCTCTTTAGTCACCCTTCGCAATGAACATTCTCCTGTCTCCTCGTTATTCCAAATTTCTGGATTCAAAACTGTAAAAAAGAATTCTTTGCCTCATTTTGCACGCTCAGACTTCAACGGGAGAGATCGAGTTTCCCAGTGGATAGCGAGGACGTTACGTTAGAGCCGAGAAAACGTCAGGACTCGATAATCGGTCGACCACCACGCGCTCTACCATTCGAGGACGTCGCAGCGCCAAAGTTCGACGTTTTCTCGAGTCCAATAAACATACGCCGCGAGGCGGAGAAGAGATCAAAGTTTGAAGCACTTCAAGCGGCCTCGAGGAGCTTGGAGAATCGACTGTTGGTGAGCGGACGGGAGGATACGGGACACCAGAGGCTGCAGAAGATCGAGAAACGTTTTCAAGCTTGCGCGTCGAGCAAGCTAGAGGATCCTTCTCGCGAGCATCAACAGTATCAGCAACAGCCGAGAGGAAAGTACGATGCGGATATGGAAAGAGCGAGGAACATGCTCCAGGGTAATCAAAAGAACGAGATAAAGAACGCGTGCGAGAGATTGTCCGTTGACAAGTTGCCAAAAGCGACGCAAACGAATCTTCCACCACCGTTGAACACGATGTGTCAAAGTCCGGGTCCCAAGCCCATAAGTGTCAGGCAGGACAGCAACGTTTCATCCGACAGCTTTAGCCAGACGAGTTCACCAAGCTACACGAGCAAAACGATGGACGCGCCTCTCTTGCCTCACAAGCACGTCAATGGAAAAGTACCCGGTGAGTCGCGACTTTGTCCTCAACTGAATCCTCTTTCCTCAAAGGTTTTCTTTCCTTCCTGAATCGCTCTCATATCTCAGCGTCATTAAGACGGTTTTCCAGTTAACATAGAATTTCATTTGCAGGCAGAGCACTAGCACCGGAAACGGACAATCCACCGGGCAGTCCGATTATAAAGTCGATGAGTATGCCAGCGAGTCTTCAGACAATCGCAAGGTTTCAGAGTGGCAGCAACATGTCGTTACATCACAGAGTGAGTTTCACCCAATATGGGATTTTACGATCGGATTGTCTAAAGCGTCCATTGTCCATTCCAAGTGCAATTTCCCAAGGGTCATTTTCCTGGAGAGCTTTAAACCTCCGGCATTTCCATATTACAAATTCTTGCTTTTCAGACAGTTTCCCTATTGCCTTTTTGTACGTACCACGACCTCTGGCTTCTCGTCCCTTTCACCATTGCCAAACGGAAGCAGCCATTCAATGGTGCCGCGTCTAGATCCATTCAATTAACCGGGAAACCTTAGCTGTTCCCACTCTCTCTCTCTCTGTTCTCTCTGCTATTCTTCATTCCTCCTTCTCTCTCTCCCTCGATCTTTGTGGCTAGTTTAACAAGTAGTGTACACTGTAAACGAGAATTGGCTCGCTCTCAACGTTTATTATTAGAACATTCATGAGTACCTCTCGTTGAGATGCCCTTCAGTCCCGTAGCATTTCTAACCGCTCCCACGATTTCACTCGACACACGACACTTGCAGCCGCCTCGTTTGACAATCTGGCAATCATTATGTACACCCACGTATAATATAATAAGTACGTTTCGCACTCTCGGACGCAGATAATCAGACGACCGAGCAGCCACTGCGTTACTCGTGGAAGGTTTCGATTTCGCTTCGCTCTGGTCCTCGTTAATGCGGTCGCGCTCCTTGTATTCGCTGGTAGCCTCGCCGCCTACTTCAAATGTGAGTCCATGATACACTTTGCGATATTGTTGTTGTTATTTCATTGTTTTTTAATACGAACCAACGCTGGTTTATGGTTGCTCCAAACTACACGACATAGAACATCACCTAATGTTACCGTCATGACAATTTTATGTGTTGATGCAGATGGCACCAGGAGGTGTCTGTCGTGGACTAGCAAAACCTTTGGGACAGCACCTAGTGACATTGGTGCTGGGACTTGTCGTTCTGTGACAGTCGGTGTCGTATAGTTTGAGGCAACCCACGATAGGAAACTTCTAATTCCATAATCCACCTACAAACTCTTTTGGAACGAAAACAAAAATTGTGGCTGTAGCTTTTTTTCTATTGTGCCTTGTGTCTTTTGTTCTATTTTCATCGAATTTTGTTTCTTTTCGTTTCGAAATTCATACAATTCGTGTTGGGCTATTTACGTATCTTATAGTCGAAAGTGGTTTTCCCCTTGTTCGATAGAAAGTGGCTGTCGGCTGATGCTTACCTTTTTCCTTCCCCTCGTCCGACATTCCTGGCAGGTTTTCCCAACGTCTCGAGTTTCTTCCGACGGGTCGGTGAAGGCTCATCGTATCAGCAACTTGACGTCGGTTCCTTCCAACTGACGGGTTCCGTACTCGGGACACGTTGATGTAGTATTGAATGGATTTCTACGAAATAGGTCGAGACCCGATAGTTTTATTGTCTTCCATATTTTGTAGACGGCTTGTTTAGCCCATGATGGAACTGAACGTTGTCCAAATTTATTTATTTGAGTATCGTTGAAATAAGCTTGATTCAAGATTAGATTTTTATTTTCGACCTCACGACATGATGCGAAAATGTATTTTGTATAAAACACTTGTTCACAGCAAATCCAAGGGAAGTGACTAAAATTGAGAACAAGACGGTTTACAAGACCACCGTCGCTTTCGTTCCCGGAAACACGAAATCACTCGTCGAGGCCAACAATCCAGCTCCGGGAATTTGTTTACCTGTCATCGTCAACTTTTGCATCTATCACAAGGTAAAAATTTTCAACAGTTTGTAAAAGAAAGTGACAGGAGGAAACGGACTGTAAATTATTGCTCTTGATCTTGAAGATAAAAGGCCGAGTTACATACGTCTTTGCGTTCAACTTTCAGAAATAACGCGACGTTTTCTTTCTCTCGCTTCCATCTAGTCCCTTTAATAGAAAGTTTTCTCTTCTTGCAAGGGAATTTCTGGTATTTTCGCAAAAGCGAGGATCCCGGACGGGCTCGTCTAGCTCGCGGCATTTTCGAGGAATCGCGAATGCTCTACGTCGGAATTCTGTTTTATTCTCGGGTTATACGGGACGGTATAACAGACACGTCCTCGAGCGAAGTAGACATTAGTCCCACGTGCGTCTTCCCTCGGCGTGTCTTATGAGATATCTTCTATCGTTTTTTATTCCCTCTCCTTTCTCTATCATGACACGTTTGCAACACCATGTTCTGGCCACATCGACGAAGATTCAAAATTCATGAGAATCGTTTGTAAACGAGTAACGCGGGTGGGTAACACGCGCGTTGAAAAAGATTAGCCAATTCCCTCGTTTCGAGAAAATGAGAAAAAAAAAGGGAAACGATTCTGGGCCACGTTTAATTCGCATCCCCTGATAAGATAAACGATATTGCCTGGTGGCTGGGGTTCGTTAAGAGCTTAATTACGTGTCCCTTCACCAGTTTCCTCCACACCCCTTGCTCTCGTTTGCTTATTCGCCACTCGAGCGAAATGAGGAAATTACATTTTTTTTTCGTTCATTCATTCGCTATATGGATATCTCGCGGTGGAGCTCTGGGAAAATGTTTCATGGACGATTTCTTGGGTACACGATTATTTGACGTACGGGGGTAGTTTTCGAGGATTCGTGACGTTTTCATTATTTCATCATAACGAATGGCCAGACGCATATGTCATTTACAATTTGTTCGACGGTGAGGATTACGGCAGTCCCTACGAGGACATCGAATAATTTAGTTCGTTCGCTGCGATGATCGTATCTATAGCTACGATCGATTTTGCAGCTGAGCCCAATTCGTGGCAATCAAGCGATACGCGGCTTCGTAGCAAATTTGTGCATCGTTGTACAGTCGGTTCCAAATGTACGACAGAGTCGTTGCATAGTTTCTAGTTTATACCTTCGTTCTGCACGTTTTGTGGCACGTAAACGCATAAACGCCAGGCAACTGCGGTAAATAGGCCGGGGCGTAAATATAAGTTGCACTCACGAGAAATGCTCGAATATTGCTAGGAAAATGGGAATGACGATTTTGGTTTGTAAATAATCGTAATTAAATTCCTTTCAGTTTTTTATGTACGAATGTTCAATTGGATGTTGCATTATAGTTTGAATTGGTAAAAAAGTTATTGGAAAAAGGAAAAAAAATTATTGATGCCAGCTGGGGGATTCGAACCCTGGACTTTCATGTGGTAGTCCAGAGCGTAACTCAGGAAACCAACGCAATGATAACTTATTTTAAGAATGTTTAGTGAAAGTTGCACTCACGATAAAGGCTAGAATTGTGTTAGCAAGATGAGAACAACGATTTTTGTTCGTAAATAATCATAACTAAACTCCTTTCAATGTTTTATATAAGAATGTTCAATTGGACCTTTCATTATATATAGAATTGGGGAAAGTCATTGGAAAAAAGAAAAAAAAGAATATGGAAGAAATTCATCGGTGCCAGGAGGGGGATTCGAACCCTGGACTCCTGTGTAGTAGTTCAGAGCGTAACGCATAGAACCAACGCAGTGATAATTTATTTTAAGAATGTTTATTGAAAGTTGTACTCACGATAAATGCTAGCTCCTATTTTTCTAGCAAGATGAGAATAACCATTTTCGTTCATAAATAATCATAACTAATCTCCTATTGAACCTTTCGTTATTGCATAGGTAAAAAAATTAATTGAAAAAAAAATATGGAAAAAAATTTATCGGTGTCAGGAGGAGGATTCGAACTCCGAACTCCTGTTTGGTAGTCCAGAGCGGAACCCACAGAACCAATGTAATGATAATTTATTGTAAGAATGTTTATTGAAAGTTGTAGTTACGATAAATGCTAGCTCCTATTTTTCTAGAAAAATGAGAACAACCATTCTTGTTCATAAATAATCATAACTAAACCTCTATTAGGCCTTTCATTATTGCATTGGTAAAAAAAGGCATTGAAATAAAAATACGGAAAAAAAAATTTACCAGTGTTAGGAGGGAGATTCGAACCCAGAACTCCTGGATGGTAGTCCAGACCGTAATCCATAGAACCAACGCAGAGACAATTTATTTTAAGAATGTTTATTGAAAATTGAACTCACCATAAATGCCAGCTCATATTTTGCTAGCAAGATGAGAACACCCATTCTCGTTCATAAACAATCATAACTAAACCTCTATTTTACCTTTCATTATTGCATTGGTACAAAAAGTTATTGAAAAAAAAAATATGGAAAAAAATTAATCGTTGCCAAGAGGAGGATTCGAACCCCGAACTCCCGTGTGATAGTCCAGAGCGTAATCCACAGAACCAATGCAGTGACAACTTAACATAAGAATGTTTATTGAAACATTCCCTAACTATAAATTCGCAGGTCCATCATGCTCTAAATTCAAGATGATCCTTTCTCTGCAAGGTGCCTCTCTTCTCTTCGCACACAAACTTGTAAACAATGTCTTTCTCGTGCGACAGCTCCCCATTACTATACATAGTACAAACATATAGATAGTTATATACGCGGCCTCTCGCCAATCTTGCGGTTTTCTAGATCCCCTACAATTTCACCGTCTTCCCAAACTACGTTGGGAATTTTGGCCAGAGAGAAGCCCAGCATGAGCTCGAGCTTTACGATGCCGTCATCGACGTAAGATGTTACGAGCTCGCGGCTCTCTTTCTATGCAGTGTTTTCGTCCCTAAATGCGGTACCAGAGGTCAAGCCGTTCCAACGTGTCGAAGTCTCTGCTCGCGTAAGTCCCCTCTTACTTTTCTCTCTCAAGACAAAGATAATAACTTTCCTGAAATAAGTCATAAAGATTAACCGCGAAGATTTACTCGGTGCCATTATTATTATTATTTTCTCAAGACTGTATTTCTCAACGTTTCAGAAACCATAAGACGCTGCGGTTTTTTCCTCAGAGTCTTCGGACTTGGTCTACCGGATTACATGGAATGCGATCTCTTTCCGGAGAATGCTGACTCGGACGTGTGCGTCGGTTATCACGAGGTCGTCGAGGCAGCGAAACGCGCCGAAAAGCCGGGTGAGTCTGGAAGAATGAACTTTTATTTTTTCTGCTGGCTCATGCAATTCGTCACATTTTCTGTATATTTTCCTCTCTCTCTCTCTCTCTCTCTCTCTCTCTCTCTCTGTATTTGCTACACGAGCCACGTAACTGTTCTAGCCTACTGGTCTTCTTTATATATATTTACTTTTATCTTTTCACGAGAGGGTGAAAATTTCTGTCGCGAAGCGAGGGTCGTGCCGGGGAGCATGAGTGAAGAGCCGGGTAATTGAGGGATTAAAATAATCTCAGTACGACAGTTCAACGACGGGGTCGAGGGCGCGTGTGCGAACGCTTCGAGAGATCTCGAGGGGGTGTTTATGTAACCCCGCAATTGTAGCTCATCGTTCATCCTCTCTCTCTCTCTCTCTCTTTCTCTCATTCTCCTAACTATTATTTAAACTCCTGCAAAGTACTACGAGATTTCAGCCGAGTTGACGAAACTTTCAAGGGGAGCGTTGAACGTAAATTTCTCCAGTTTGAAAAAGACAGCTTAGTTCTTGAATTAAACTAAACCCCCTTTATCTTTTAAAAATTGTCAATTCCATCGTTAAAATTTTGAAAATTTATTTCACGATTGTAAAACGAGAATTTTAAATAATCGCAATTATGAAAAAAGCTCTCGTTCGAAAATCACTCCTGCTTTTTCATTTTTCACCCCTTGACAACCCTTTCGCATACAGCAGTTTCGAAACGACCGTGTCAGCCCATAAAGTCATGGAGTAAACGAGCGGGGGAAGAGGGGTTTGCGGCGCGGGCGTTAGTTTCCCGCTTTCTCGTGTCTGTCGCACGGCTCGATACCGTCATCATTGTTTGTTCGCGGAACAAAAGCTGAGCCGGGCTTTCGAGAGGAAACATAGCCGAGTCTGGGCTCTACCGAGCCAGCGTAGAGAGCAAAGCTCGGGTTTCGCGACACCGCGAATCCTGGACTGGAAAAAAGCGCTATTTATGCGAGGAAAATCCTAGAGGAAGATCATTTTTCTCCCGAAATCTCTCAGTTCTTTGTCTTTTGTATTTTTCAACATGAAACAACGAAATTCACACCTTTGAACTGAAATATCCTTCACAATTCCCACTCGCACTTTGAATAAAAAACTGAAACTTTTCGTTCGAGAAAAATGATTTTTTAAACATTTTGCTTGAACAAAAAATTATTTACGAGGAAAATAAGAACGATGGAGAAACGTACGGGGTTAATTTTCAAGTTACCGTCCGTCTTGTCGGACTGGCCATTGTTCAAGCTCGTTGGTGACCGTCGAGGGATGCGAATGTTCCATACGCCATTTGCCATCGCATTTTCTCTCTTTCCGGAGCTTCGCCATTGTTCAACGATAACGTCGGCACTCCTTCCTGTTTTGTTCGTTTCTAACCGACGTATTTCTCCGTCTCGCATCCTTTCTCCTTCCTCCACTTCGTATCATTATTGTTCTCCAATTTATTCTAGGAAGCTCTCGCTCGTACGAGAGATCGTTATGAAAAGGAAGTTGGAGAGGGCGTTGCACTACCGCAGACATTATCGACATATTCGATTTCTCGCGATGTCGAGCTTTCGACGATAATGATAACGACGATAATTTAACGAGAGGGGAGGGGGGTTGAATCGCACTCGGTTGCACCGAAGTAATAATAGCGCCGCGATAACGATCGCGAAATAGACACGAACCTCGAGGAAAATCGGATGGCGAACCGAAGATGCGCTCCTCTCGATTCTCACGGACCTCATTATATCCTCCCCGGAACTATAATAATATATCGCCCGACGCCAATTGCCACCTATATCACGTTACAACGCACGGTCCTACGTAGATTCTAATTTATCGCTTCGTTTGGCCCCATTGCTGTGCAATTAAGGATAAATTGTTGGCTAAATTCTAGAACCACCCTAGTGTCCACCGAATCGATGACGCTGGGGTAGTTTGATCGGAGGGAATATTTTCTTGGTAATAACTTCGAAAATGATACCCTCAACTCTTCCTTCTTTCCAGAAGACTTTTCAACTTTTTAATGGAAAATAAATCCTTAAACTTCTTGAAATGTCATCGAATTTTGTTTTTCTATACGTTCTCTTGTCTCGATCATTCGAGAAGTTTAATGAAGACTTCAGTCCCTTTTCATATCCCCTTGTTCCGTAAAAGTCTCTCGTTTTAATGAAGATTGGCGAGGACCAAACGATCTGCAAAGCGGCACTGTTCCGTTCCTTCGCGCCGTTTCTCCATCCGTAAAGAAAGCCTCGCGAGGTCAAACTCTGAGTTTCATTGGAATTAGCAACCCCCCTTGCTGGAGGGTGAAACTTATCGTTTACTTTCTGTGAGAGGATCGATTAAATACCCTCTGCATTTTCCTCTTTCTCCCTTTAGTCAACGGGAGTTGGTCCTTATTGAAGGATTTTTTCTTAATTCGATTGATAAAACCAAAATCGTCGCACCCTAGTTTCCAAACGTTCGTTTCAATTCAAATTTACCGACGAAAGTGAAATTACTCTTCATCAGTCTCAGTACGAAGATTGCTTCGAAAACCCTCTCTTCCTCTTATTTTATATACAACTCGAGCTTTAGTTTGATTCGTTTCATGTACCATGCGTCATTCACCCTGTTGCAATATACACGGTGAATTTCATTCAGGTGTAACAGTCTTTATTCCGAGGTAGATGAGATCATTACAAATAAAAGTTGTAAATATACATTATGGATATTTTTAATAGTTTACGAGATATACATTTTTAAAGTTGGTCCAATCAGAGCGCACCGAGAAGCGTTGGAGCCGCCCACTCCCGCCCTAACAGTCAATGCCCAAGGAATAAAAATAACTGTGTAATAATATAACAAATAAAATTGACTGCTTTGAATTTTGCAAGCCCAAATGTGACGCCCTACACTGCGCTATCTCGGCGACTAGGGTGGGAAGTGGGCGGCTCTAACACTTCTCGGCGCGCTCTGATTAGACTAACTTAAAAACTTGATATCTCGTAAACTATTAAAAATATCCCCAATGTATATTTGCAACTTTTGTTTGTAATGATCTTATCTACATCAGAATAAAGGCGGTTACACCTTATAAAATTCACCCTGTATAAACAGCCCTTGGAATTAAATTCGAACGCGAGAGCAGGCAACGCTGTAATCTCAATATTGTTCTTGCCTACCGCCTTTCCCTTCGTTTACGTAATGTCCACTGCGATCTTACAAACCTCTGCACCACTTTCATCGATCCTTCCTCATTTTCCCAGATCACCGAGTAAACTTCCTAGAGCTTTCTCTCGGCATCGCATGTAACAAGGAATTTTCCACATTTTCCCTAAGCGAACTGTTTAACAACTTCAACGAGTCTAATTGAGCCCAAAGCCAATCCACTTCCAGGATAATATTTATATTATTATTTATGTTCAACGTAAAATATGTTCACGAACTTTAAACCCCACGAGGCAAAATACGCAAATTCAATTTTCCGTGAAAGCTTTAAACGCTTCGATGATTTTGAGCTCGTTAATATACATCGAGAGTATTTACGTCAAGGGCTTGAGATGCATCTCGAATGGTTCTCCAGCAAGAGATCGAAATTATATAGGAGTTTCTCCACTTTCTAGTGGATTCAACGAAAGACGTACCTAGAATTCGATCTAACTATAAGACAAGTGGTATTAGAAACTAACAAACAAATATGCAGCTCTTCAAACTGTAAATAAGATTATTCGCGATCAAAACGAGCTACGAACATTCACCTTTCCCGCATAGTTACGTACACGAAACTAATATCTGGAGCACAAAGAGATCACTTCGAACACGAGCGATTTCATTGTCTCGTAACGTCCTATAGCACACTCCCGGTTCGCTATATATCTATCTTTATCTCCCTCTCTCTCTCTCCATGCGTTTCTAGTATGCACCAGTGGTTTCCAATGCGACGGGACCAGATGCATTCCAGTCGATTGGAAATGCGACGGCCACGTCGATTGCGCCGATCAGAGTGACGAGATAGGGTGCGGCGAGTGTGGAATCAACGGTAACAGCAGTGCGATCCACGGTGGTGATAACGCAACAACTACGAGTCAAGCCATCGTCGGGTCGGACGGGTCGAAAAAGTTGCAGAAAGTCAATGGCAAGAATTACGGGAGTCCTCATTCCAGGCCGAGTGTGCACTGCGGCGAGAGGAGGTGCATGTCTGCTGAACACGTCTGCGATGGTGTCATGGATTGTCCTTGGGGTCAGGACGAAAGGAATTGCTGTAAGTAGTTGACCTCAATTGACTTCTGATAATGTTTGGATCGCTTTTATCTACGAATGATTGAACAACGATCAACGATCGTCTTCAGTGAGGCTGAGCGAGAGAAACGGGGATGTTGGGAAAGGACGTCTTCAGGTTTATCACGCGGAGAATGGAAGTTTCATCCCGGCTTGCATCACTCATTGGGAGGACACCTCGCCTCAATCAATCTGCAATCTTCTTGGATACAAGTGAGTTGGATATTTTACGGGTTGATCGTCCGTTTCCTCCCTCGTCGCTCGACCGATTTCTCTCGGTGGAACGGACAGGCCGGAATGAAGAGAACTCACCCCTCTTTCAAGGGCACGCGTGTCAAGAGGGAAAGCCCGGGGAAGACTATAACCGTTGTACAACCTTGTGTCTCGCGCGCGATTGGATATCCGTAGACCCTTTGCCACGATCCATCCGGCGGTATCGATATCGCGCTCGACCGTTATCGCTTCCAACCTCCCCAACCCCAGTGATCCTAGGGGTTGGTAATACGAAAGTCCGAGTATCTCGTATCACCGAGGGTGTAAGAGCAATCTCACGGTGGTCGCGCACAACCCTGAAAACCTTTCAAGACTCGATCATCGCCAATTTCTTTCCTTCATCCATCTCTTTCTCTCTTCGTCCCTTTTTCCATCTCGGTAAAGTATAATGCAGGAAGTTTCTTGTATAAATCGTTACGCGCATCGCCGATTTTCCGTCGCTTATTTTTTTTCTCCCATCTTCTTCCTCGTTCTTTCAGCACTGTGGCTTCTTCCATGCTTTCGATCAAAAACAATAACGTCACGATGATTAAACCGATAATCGATACATCGCATCGATGGAGGCTCGCCCAAAAGGGACAGGGCAATCTGCTTAAAGAACTTCAGGAGTGTACCAATCATAGTGATTATCAAACCGTCGAGTTGGCTTGCTCCGAATACGGTTGGATATTTGATATTATTCGTTTCATTGTCTTTGTTCTCGTTTCACCCTTGAAGGGCTCAAGCATGATTCTTCTTTATTCTGTATTCTCGTTCCTTCAGCTTGTGGACGTAGGCGTCACGTTTACGGAAACGCCAGACCACAATTGAGAATCGTTGGAGGAACGGAAGCAGCTCCTGGCGATTGGCCCTTTTTAGCAGCCCTTCTTGGTGGACCCGAACAAATTTTTTACTGCGCGGGAGTCCTCATAGCCGATCAGTGGGTTCTTACGGCAGCTCATTGCGTTGGAAAGTGAGTTTTCTTCATAAAACAAACGTTATAATGTTTCTAACGAATGAATTCTAATTGCCGATTTTTGTGTCGTCCAACCAAGCAAATCCCATTTCCGTTTTACCAACCGATCTAACTTCCGCTAATTGAATTCAAACTAGCTTCAGCCACTCCGATGTCTCCGACTGGACGATACAGCTGGGAATAACAAGACGCCATGCTCACAGTTATCTTGGCGAAAAGCTCAAGGTCAAGAGAGTCGTGCCTCACCCGAATTACGATTTAGGCGTAGCGCACGACAATGACGTCGCGCTGTTTCAACTTCAGGAAAGAGTTCAATTCCACGATCATCTAAGACCAGTCTGTCTCCCAAAACCCGATACGGATTTGGCACCCGGGACATTTTGTACGGTTATCGGCTGGGGTAAAAAAGAGGACACTAACGATTCGGAGTACGAGCCAGCGGTCAACGAGGTCATGGTACCGGTATTGGAGAGAGACCTGTGCAATTTGTGGCTAGAGCACAAAGACCTCAATATCACGGATGGAATGATCTGTGCCGGTTACCCAGAGGGCAAAAAGGACGCCTGTCAAGGTGACTCGGGTGGTCCATTGCTGTGCCAAGACGACCGGGACAAAGAGCGTTGGTTCGTCGGTGGTATCGTAAGTTGGGGTATAAAATGCGCACATCCAAAATTACCCGGTGTTTACGCTTACGTTCCCAAATACGTTCCCTGGATTCTGGAAGGAATGGCCAAATATTCGGAACGCGATAAAGGGTAACATAAGAAGAACGGCTCGAAGGAGCCCGGGAAGAAGAAGTCCGTTGGCAAAGGCTTCAGGAAGATACTCGACCAGTGGATGTCCGAGGGTCGTGGTAGAAGTTAGCACTGGCGACATCGAGGCGAGGTTGAACGAAGAAGAATGGTTCTTTCCGGAATAGGATTATCGGTGGAAAAAGGAAGGTGAAACGGGAATGATGAGACAAAGGATCGATGAATCTCGTCGAGTTAATTGATTTCTGCAATTCTGTCATCAAGACGGAGCGTAGTTCATGATCCTCGCTAAAAAAATACAAAAATAACTTCATAAAAGAGGAGAAACGAAAACTTTTTATATGACGTCCTGTTTTTATTTAAAATTGTTTTCCCTTATGCCAAATGTCAAATTAGATGTCTAGGTGATTTAGCTGCCATTGTTAGGACCCAGATTGTCTATCTTGTTTGGGATGTGCTCAGATTATAGATAAAGGGTGGATTAATGAATTAACGCGAGAAGAGAAAATGGAGACGTAATGTTAAGTAAGCCTAGTAAGGAGGAAAGTGAGGAGTCCTTATCGAGAACGCTAATTATTCGTTCTCACAGACTCGGCCCATGATAATGAAATACTCGAAAACATAGTAAGATATTTAATTTTATGAAGAAAAAAAGATTTAAAAAGAAAAAACACAAAAAAAAGATGAAATCCGCGAATGCGCGATGGAGGAGGGTAACAAAAAAAAACAGATCCTCGTCGCAAATATATGCACCTGTTGAATATTCAGCGCATACTAACCTATAGTAAAGTTCAGATAATATACGAGCGAGAGAAGAATTACCGTGCTATATTATTTTCTATGGAATTGAATAATGATGGAAAACTCGTTCCGCACACTAATCAACAAACGAAGCGCACCCATAATTTTGGTAACGAAATAAAAAAAAAACAAAACAAACAAAATACAACGGATTTGCCAAGAATTGAGAAATCAAACAAAGAAAAAAACGAAAAAAAAAAAATTAAAAAAAAAGAGATTAAAATCGCGCATGTGATGCGAAAAAAACATTTTGTACGTCGTGAGAAGATGAAGTGACGATGGGCCACCAAGTGGTCGAATTCATTTTTGGGTGTATGGTTAAAGCAGACGACAATACGATATATACAAATATATATATATATTATAAAAATATACCTACGTTAGATTGTCATAAAAAAAAACAAAAATTTCACCAGAGCTTGTCGAATCAATGAATTCAACTTTTTTGAAAATCTTGTCGATCGTTGCCAGTCACCGAACGAAAAATGGGAAAAACAATGAATAAAAAAAAAACATGAGACAGATACATTGTCCCTCTGCTTGGGAACACCGGTTTCCAACTGTACACCCATCGATAGTCGATATTATTAACGATAATGGGCATGTGATGCGAGAATCTTAAATCAATAATATAATTGTCTATCGTGTATTTAAGATCGTGTTATAAGGGGAATAGTAAGAAACATAAATGACGAATAACGAGAATGGGAAGATTCCTGCAAACGTAGCTTTAAGCATCAAAACTGTGAGTATAGGCTTATCGATTATCCTTATGATATAACGATGATTATAATGATATGTATACATATATGCTGTAAATACAGAGTTGATATACACCTGTAAGCTTTAACCGATCGAATCGAGAATCAGGATTGGAGAAGTGTCCAGGCAATTGTCTCCGGATTGGTCCATTTCTCGATTCGAACATACCGTTTAGGCAAGTGTGTAAATTTGTAGTCGACGGTAGAATAGGCTGTTCTATTATTACGTTATTATACAATACTTATAATCTTCGCGTATATATATATATATATATATATATATATATATATATATATATATTATATATTACCGAATATATTATATAATATAATATATTATAATATATATATATTAATATATTAATATAATTAATATTATTATAATATATAATAATATAATTATATTAATAATATATTATATAATATGTATAATATATTAATATATTATATAATATATTATATATTATATAATATGTATAATATATTAATATAATATATTAACATATTATATAATATATTATATATTATATGGAATGTATAATATATTAATATATTACATTATATATATATATATATATATATATATATATATATATATTAGATGAAAAAAAAGAAAGAAACAAAAAAAAATAACGTTGACTGAATTCTAGGGATAAACCACTGCACCAGCACTTTTTTGATTCGCACTCGAAAGATAATAGTTTTTAAACGCATATACTTTGTACGAAAAAAACATTGTTTATAAAATGAGAGGAAGCTAGAAGCCTTATCGACTCGTAATCTTGTTTCGAGCGAATAAAATTACTAGTGGTATTGTTGGTAACAGCTGCAACAGATATGACTTTGCTTTTGCTCGTTTGCAATGAAAAACTGAAATTAATTTAGCGAAATATTTTTTTGAGGAGATTTGCAGAATTTGGGATATTTACATTCTTGTTACAATTTCGCTTTTTTTTTTGAAAAAAAAAAAAATTTTGCATTTGTTATGCTTGCGTATAATTCAAATCGAGAGTATTTTTCCGGACAATAATTCGAGCGAAAAATGATGAATAACGGGACAATAAAAGTCTTCCTTAGTATCCAGACAACTGATAGTTGTAATTAAAAGAAAATTAAATTAAATTACATTTAATGAAACAATATGAAAACCTAATAATAACCGACAATACTGTGTGAGCAGACAATAAATGAATAATGTTAGGGAATGTTCCAAAGATGGACAATAAAAACATTAATATTTAAGTCGTAGATTAAGAATTGATATTTATATGCGTAGAATATTAAAGTCGTTCGCGTTAAGGATTAAAAAATTAATTTTATTATAATTTGCAGCAAGATTAAGGGGGAGACGAGAATCAATTTTCTCTCGGAGACGATGATTAATCGAATTTCGTCGCAACAAAAAGAAAAACGAAAAAAAAAAACAATCGCTATATTTTATTCCTTCGATCAATGGAGGCGAGATCCTCGCGACTAATAATCGGAAATATTACAGACAATCAGATTAGATGAAAGATTTGCGAGGATTGTACGAATTTTCAAAAAGTTATCAAAAACAATTTCGAGGATCGCGACGTTTTATCTCCGAGAGTCAAGTGAAAGATGGATGCGCGAGGCGAGTTGCTTCGCATAGAGAACAACAAATTATAAACATTAGGCATAAGAGATTGTAAAATTATAAGACAAATAATTTACGGATTAAACATAATTGCCTGTGTGCAAAAATTAAACGATAAGTAATTTAAGCGTAACGAAACATATTTTTGCGGAATTACGACGAGTTTGATTGATTTCATTCTTTGCGAAGAAAAATTGTAGCGATTCTTTATGAAAAAAACAAAGTGAAGAAACGAAAGAAGAAAAAAAAAACGAACGAATCGAGATCGATTGAAGATCGTTTCCCGAAAGATCTGCGCGAGACGTTTGAGCGGGTGATAAGAGAAAGTAAAAGTAGATTCGATTCATGCCGAAAAGCTCAAACAACTCTAATTCTCGTGGACATGAATAATCGAACGAAAGGATATTGCGATTTCGCGCAAGGATTCAATTACGATAAAGAAAGAATAAACAAAAAAAAAAGTCAAAAAAAGAAAACAAAAATCAATGCGCTCTATTCGATGCTAAACCATTGAGATAGAGAGAGTCGAACGAATAATGCGACAATATGAAATTGTTGTGCTATAACTCACAGATGTACTGAATAATGAGAATTATTTTAATAGAACGGCGATATGTACATCGGACATGGGATTTGCAAAAAAAGAAAAAGAAAAAAAAAACGAAAAAAACACATACGCGATCTCAATTTGTAAGCCTTTTTGGAGGAGATTTTTAACGGGGGAAATACGAGTCAATATCGATTAGTCAATGTAGATTTGTAGATGCATGTAAGATTCGTGAGTAGTGAACAAACAAAAATAATAGTCTAAAAAGAAAAAAAGGAAATTCTCAAAGTAGTCGACGTCGTTATATACACGTACTATCCGCTTAAGTATAAAACGAAATACTGCGCACAAACTACACAAAGTCTGTGAGATAGACACACTTTTCGTCGTAATACGAATGAAAAAGTTGCATAACTACTCCTGTCAAGTCAATGTCGAAGATCAGTCAAAAATACTATATACATATATATCTATATATACATATACATATATATTATTATTATTATTATTATTATGAGGTAGATAATCAGGCAACAATGATAACTCGTCTCTGGGTTTTATCCTCGTGTCGATAGAGACGTTTAAAATACACGTAACACACATAGTGCACATATACATGCATTACTCAGCAAGAACAAGTGAGGTAGAGTAGCGAGAGATTATTATTGGTACATTAATATTATAGCATTTAGAAAATAATATAGAGGATGAGTTTTAATAAGGCGTTTCAAACTTTATTTTAAGATAGATGGAATCATTACAAACAAAAGTTGCAAATATACATTTGGGTTATTTTGAATAGGAGATATAAAGGTTTAAAGTTGGACTAATCAGAGAGCGCGGTGAAGTGTTGGAGCCGCCCACTCCCCACTCGAGCCGTAGACGTAGCACAGTACAGCGTTACATCTGGGGTTGCTAAATTCAGAGCAGTAAATTTTATTTATTATTTTATTACGCAGTTATTTTTATTTTTCGGGCATTGATCACTAGGGTGGGGAGTGGGCGGCTCCAACATTCCTCGGCGCGCTCTGATTGGACCAACTTTAAAAGTTTATATCTCGTAAACTATTAAAAATATCCTGAATGTACATTTACAACTTTTGTTTGTAACGATCCCATCTACCTTAAAATAAAGTTTGAGACACCTTATAAAACTCACCCTATATATATACATATAAATATCGAAAATAACGTACGTGTTACGTTATAAGAATTATCGTGGAGAGTCGACTAGCCATTGGCCTCCATTACAATCGTTATTGAGCTTGCTACGAGTACGAGTTTCTATCCAAATTTGCTGAAGTGAAATATTTACAACAATTTTTTTCTTCTTTTTCACGAGCACAGGTGTATCACTGGAGACTTTAAGAACGAGATTGTATGATTTATTATTTCAAGATATCAAAAGATCGATTGTAGTTTAGCGATCGTTTATAGCGAGCGAAATTCGTACAGTTTTAAAATTAGACTCGATGTTGTCTTCCTTAGAAAATTCATTATACTTATTAGCCTTGCCAAAATGTAATTGCTTTTTTCGCAATTGTTTATTGTACACAAACATCCATCATCCATTTCATTTTTTCTTCATTCTACTCGAAATATTCATTCAAAAAGTACAATTTCCTTCTCATAAAAAGTAAATTGCCCAGACAATTAATTTATTTGATAAAGTGTCGTAAAGTTATGTGTATTACAAAAACAAAATGGCGGATGTTTTTAAATGTAAATTACTCGGGGATAACATGTTGCACAGATCCGAGCCGTACAATCAATGCTGGATATTATCGAAGTACGAATGATTTTAGAATTTTACTATCTTTTAGGGACAGGATAATAAAATCCAAAGGATATTCCCTCTCATGGTGATGAAGCTTTAGAGTTTCGAATAAAAAAGAATAAACACGTGTCGACTTAATCCAATAATTTTGATCACTTCGCGAACATTAATCCATCGTAACACGAAATGAGAAGACAAAAAAGACACAATTTCAAACAAACAAACAAAAATATATCAAACGCTATGAGGAGTTACGTAATGTTTATATGTTGGATATATTAAGTGTTGGACATGTAGATACGTGAAAAATTGGATGTGTTCGCTGTGATGAGTACGCTATTGGCTTGGAAACAAACAAACAAAATATGACGTATATCTAGATCGTAGCGAGGCTAAATAAATAACGTTAAGTGTGATAAAAAATTGAAAAAAAAAATTGAAAAAAAAAACAAACAAAAGACAGTCGTTGCTGCCAATCGCGTAAATGTGCGCACGTGGCTTCTATAATTGGTCGAAAGATTTATTCCAGCTGGATAAACAAATTTCTTTGTTCATAACTTCGTTAGAAAAACGAATGATCGTTAAGGAAATGTTGCGAAAGAATTTGACGATTAACGATGGAAAATTCGAGACGAAGATGAATCAACAACGCGCTTTTCTATAGATGAACAAAAGAATCGCCTCCGGAAGGATTTAGTAGTGCGTCGACGCTTGCACTGCCTTTCCCTTCGTTAGTATAAACGTCAAGCGAAAGCTATACAATGCTGTTGCATAAATTGTGCTGTAAACTATAATTATATTAAATATGAAAAGATAAAGAAATCAGAAATAATTATAATTGTAACGACGACGTTGCAACGTCGCGGGTCGTCCACTCTTGCGGGACGAGAGTTGGACGAGTTTACAATACCGTGTAGTACGAGAAAAAAACTATAATAGCGTTAAATACCCTGATGACGATTAAAAGGCAAAATCGAGAAGGAAATTAAAAAAAAAAACTGGAAAATTGAGAAAGTGGGGGATTCCGTTTTTGTATATTTTTGCAGATCGTTCAATTTTCGTGCAGCATTTATAGAGAGAGAGAGAGAGAGAGTGAGAGAGAGAGAGAGAGAGAGAGAGAGAGAGAGAGAAAGAGAGAGAGATTGGTGATAAACGATATTTACAGGCAACTCACACGTGTTGGTAATTGAAATTAAAAAAAAATATAATGAGTGAACATAAAACAGCAATTTCTTGAAACAGAGATCCATTATTGAAAAAGTATCGGCCCATTCGAGAATACTGCAAAAATATACGACGATTGTCCAATGGTGGTATCATAACGAAGAAAACCAAAAAACAGCATGTAGCAGTTTGTGAGGTGGTAGAAACGTCTCAGATTGGTACAAAATCTTTATTAAGAGAACTATGAAGAACACTATATTACATAAATGGGGAAGATATGTGAAAGCAGAACAGACAAAAAAATAAATAAATATTATATATGCATACAAGAAAAAAAAATATATATATATATAAGATGAATATTGATATATCATATATTTATGGAAAATGCGTGTTGGCAAATAAATTATGTATTCAGAACGTATCAAGGGCTATCAATCATTCGATCCTGAACTGAAAATGCAATAAATAATTAGAATTTGTAATAAGCTGTGGCATATCTTACTGTACCTTTTTTAAAATTTATTCGAAGGAATCTCTTTTACCGACTGGTGCAAGACCGAAAGAGGAAAAGTAGGAAACATCTATACCCCCGGCCGGCAAGTTATCAATAGCCGGTAATGCAGAAAATGATACGCGGCTATGTTGGTAAGTTATCGACGGTCGGTAAGTTCTTAGAGTTATCTTATAATATCGACAGTCGGTTGTTCAAAAATTGTTACCATCTGCCGAAGTGTTAAAAACATAATTTTTTACTGTCGATAACTACAGTCCATTCAATTGTAAGAAATCCAAGAAATTCGAAGATACGATTCACGACATTACATCGTCCTTTATCCTTTCGATCTTCCGCGCACAAAACATACCGATGGTAAAGTAACTTCCGAGGATTTAGCAAATATAATAGAAAACCCCGTGATCGCGTTACGAAAGCGCCAAAAGAAAAATAAGCAAAAGCTAATAAATGCACCGACGATCCTTCGGTCCTTCGGTTCATCCCCCTTGCGTGTAATCCTCGCATCAAGACCAAATTCTTTGTAATCTCGTATCACGCTGCTCGACGAAAAGTCGCACAAGCAACATACGGAGGATACATCATCCCCTTAATCCTCCGGATGATTTTACACCATTTTGCATCTTATCCGATGCGACGTTAAATAGAACGAGAGAACCAGTAGCAGAGGGTGGACATTTTTTTCCATCCAAAGGGTTTTCATCGACAAAAGGGATCGACCCGAGGAAGGTTAAGAGGGGGTGTGTATGAACTCCCAGGGGGGATCGAGCACCAGTGCACGCTAGATGGGATTTGCGGCGATTTGAAATCTATCCGCGTGAAATCTCTCCTCTTTGATCGTGTTTATCCTAAACCCATATATATATATATATATATATATATATATATATATATATATATTATCAAGACTCAACGATCCAGGAATTTTCGGATAAAACGTGATTTAAAAATAATAACAAGGGATGGCACAAGGGTGCAAGCTCGTTAATTAAGCTTCGATAAATAACCGTTTAAAGCACACAACCAGCCGTGTGAAAATTAATGCAAGTCTGAACAACGAGTTTCGAAGCGAGGAAAATCCTTCGTTCGCCCTGCTGGAGGGCGCTTTATTTTCAATAGTGAAAACAAAAAAAATTCTTAAATAATAAAGCGACCTTCCTCGCGTATTAACTGCACACGCAGCGTGTTACCCGCTTATTATTACTAATTAAAACAAACACGATTACGAGTTTCAAGTTGAATTTATAACGAAGCCTCGTTAAGGGTGAATCTCACCCCTCAGCCTGTTTCCCTCATCGTTCTTAAATTAAAATTTTCGAGACATAAATCATGATAAATGTTTAATTTCTCAACCGTGGTTTGGATCGTGTGATTTTATTCATACGATTCGAAAATCCTTTTTCAATCCTGTGACCGATTTCTCGACGATTATTTCAAATCCTGTGACACGGTGAGCGTAATCGATCTCTCTTTCTCTCTTCCTGCGGGGCATAATTCCCTCTTAGCCAGTGTGGACCGTATAATACACGTGGGCAAGACGAGGGAAGCCTATAATAATAATAATAATAACAACAACAACGTGGCTGAGTCGCATTATCGATCGGTAGTTCGTCGACCGATCGATTCCTCGTCAGACCTCCCCGCTTGTACTTTTATAAAATCGACGTTTAGTCACCCGCTGAGACCGAGGAAGATCTGCTTATCCCCGCGTTCTCAACCTCGACGATTATACAAACGCGTGGTTATGCATTAAGTATTTACACCCCGAGGAGAATTTATCCACCCGTCCCTCGCCTTCCACCCCTTTCTCCGTATCCTCGAGGTTGTATAGAGCGCACGTGTCCACCTTGAGACCATTCGTGAATCAACGAATAGTTATTTTACACTCCGATGTGTAATTTAAAAAACAAAATGAAAATACAAAGTTGTGTTGAAATCTGGTTAGATGAAATTTTTTTATTATTATCCTTCGGTAGTCCTTTGGATTAAAATAAAGAGAGAATAGGGGGTGAAAATTTTAATTTTAAAAATGTCTCTTAAACTCCTATAAAATTGTACGAAAATCTTGCTGGACGAATTTTTTTTAATCATTATCCTTCGGTAGTCCTTTTGATTAAAATAAACAGAGAATAGAAGAGGGGGTGAAAATTAAAAATACAACATTCTACGAAAATCCTGCTGGACGAAATTTTTTTTTAACCATTATCCTTCGGTAGTTCTTTGGATTAAAATAAAGAGAGAATAGGGGGTGAAAATTAAAAATATAAAATTGTACGAAAATCTTGCTGGACGAATTTTTTTTTTAATCATTATCCTTCGGAACTCCTTTGGATTGAAAGAAGGAGAGAATACAAAAGGGGTGAAAAGCAAAAATATAAAGTTGTACGAAAATCTTGCTGGACTAAATTTTTTGTAATCATTATCCTTTGGATTAAAAGGATGAATCATTACCGATAGTCCTTTGGATTAAAAGACGGAGAGAATAGAAGAAGGGGTGAAGAGCAAAAATACAAAGTTGTGGAAAAATCTTGCTGGACTAAATTTTCTTTAATCATTATCCTTCGATATTCCTTTGGATTAAAAGAAACAGAAAATAGAAGAAGGGGTCAAAGCAAAAATACAAAGTTGTACGAAAATCCTGTTTTGCGAAAATTTTTTTTAATCCTTATCCTTCGGTAGTCCTTTGGATTAAAACAAAGAGAGAATAGAATGAAAGGTGAAGAGAAGTTAGTAAGGGTTGGTTGGAGAAAAAATTTTTGCAATTAGTGTCCGCCAGGGGGCCGAGCGAGATCGCCGAGTGTAATTAGCGCTCGACGAAAAGAGAAGCGAAAAGTTTTGGTATCACGGCTTGCGGAAACGCGGGCGTAGGCTGTACACGAGAGATAGAGAGAGAGACACAGCTAGGGGGAGGGAGGGAGGGGGTTAGAGGCGTGTTTCTTTAATTACGAAGTTGTTATCACGCGAGGCGGTTTCTCTGTCGGTCGTGCCGGCGGGAATCCTCCCAGAGTTTCTATACATATATATCGCCATGGTGCACAACGAAATTAACAAATGCGAAAGCGCGGTACTGCGCGGCAGTTCAGGAGGCCGGGGCACGGGTGTAACGCGGTGGTGAGCATGTTTTATTAATTTATCACCCGGAGTATATTACGAGCCGGTGCCTCGGCGCAGTGCGCCCTCTGTGCGCGCTTCTCTCTCTCTCTCTCTCTCTCTCTCTCTCTCTCTCCTTCTCTCTCTCTCTCTCTCGAAATCAGTGTACGAGATAAAACCATATATAAATATGTATACGCGCGAGCTAAACGAACCAGGAAGAAAGGAAAGAGACAAACGCGTAGAAAGAGAGACGAAGGGGTAAAGTGTAAGCGAAGGGAGTGGAGGAGTGCAAAGGGAGGAAGTAGTTCGGACGCTTGTTGCTCCTTGTAATTACTCCGTAATTAAAAACCCAGGAGAAAAGCTCCGACTCACGCTCAACCTTCTTACGGATTAAGAGTTTCCTGTATCCTCGACCCTATTTTTACCCCCATTTTGTTCTCACCGAGAACGATATATATTTATATATTTCACGTTTGTGTTTGTGTTTAGAGCGTAAAGGCTAGTATATTACACCCTGAGATGCCTTCGAACCAGGAAACTTCATTTCGCATCAGAATCCTGGCTAATCGGGTTACGGGGGTGCGATAGAAAAGTGGAAGGAGGTGAAAAAGAAAAGGGATGAAACTAGCTCGGTCTTGCTTTTACCCTGGGGCGAATCTCTCTTTCCATTTTGACGCGGACGAAAGAGGGATGAGGGGTTGAGTCTAAGCCGAATTAATGTGTCGAAGGTGCAAATAGCAAGGCGCACCTGCATCTCGGTCGGGAAAGCTTCAGCGTCGTTAAATTCATACACACGTGTGTATATATATCTGCATAAAACCACCCCTTAATTCTTATTCATCCTTCATTGCCACCCCCTCCTGTATAATATCCCTTCCATTCAGAATTGAATAAAGACGTTAGAATGTTTCCTACGATTTGACACGTGATATGAATTTTCAACCCTTGTAACAATCATCCCCTCTTTTTGTCGATGAAGATATATAAGAAGATAATTCATTATATCTTCCCCATTGCTCTTATTTTTTTTTTTTTGATCAACAAGGGCTTTCGTTAGGTTAAATTTTCGTGAGTCACACGAAACGAGGTAATCAACGACGAGGGTGAGGAAGGGTGGAAAAGGCAACAAAAAATACAAGATAGCAATGAAAATAATTACGGTCACTGCAGGGAATCCTTTCCAGCTGACTCGAGTGTGTTCATCCCCGTTGAGTCTACAGATAGTTTTACACACACACAGACAAACCCTCTAACTAATTGTTTTAACCATAATGGACGGGGGGTAGGTATGTAACGATTTTTCATTGGGCGAAACGAATATCCGGGACATCGGGGGTTGATATAGATAAGCTCGTTATCCGGTATGATCGAGTTTGTGGCAAACGGGGGTGGCAATATACACGTGTATAGGCGACTGTCGAGGAGGGGGTTGATCGGTGTCGTCGTGACGATGAGAGAGGCAGAGAGGGGGGGGGGAGATACACTTGATTAACTCTCTATTGGCCAAACCACTCGAACTCATCTCGTTTTTTCTCCTCTCTGTCTTTTTTTTTCTTTTTTTTTTGGCGACGAGCATCCCCCGAGGACAAATTCGAACTCGACGACCCCGACGATCCTGAAGGATCTCCGGAGTACCCGCATGGATCTCGACAAAATTCGGGTGTTAATAAATAAATAAATAACGAAGTATTTTGAAAACAAAATTATGAAAAAAATTGTCGACGATGCAGGTAATGAATAATTTAGATCGAGGGGGTGGGAAATGGGTTTGTTGGGTATAAGTGCGTCGAAGATAGAGGTAGGATGAGGATGGAGGAATTTTTAAAATGATCGTTGAGGGAGGAAAACTGGATTTTTTGATTTTCTTTTTTTTTTTTTTGGTTTGTTTCTCGATACGAAATTCCACAACGCAGTTTTTTCTGACTCGCGAGAGCCTGCGGGGATTCTGAAAACGATAAATCAGGCACAGATTGGGTTATTCGGGTGCAAGGGCCCTTCTCGTTCGTCTCTCAGTCGCTTTCTTTTTTTTTCTCTCTACCTTTCCCCCTCCCCTCGGGCGAGCACGGGTTGCCTAAAACAAACGTGTAATTTAACGGTGGCTAAAACGCGAAACCGAGCGATCTGACCACCGTAAATTTTGCTGCTATATATATATATATATTATTGGGGCAGGGAGGTAATGGGTCGTGAGGGAACGGTTAGGGAACTCGAAGAGTCCGCCTGGCCGTCGAGGGAGCTTCTGGACGATTATGATGGGTTATATTTTAGTAGGCGGGAAGGACTCCCGTTTAAACGGCAATTAAGGGTCTCGCTCCGCCCACGATAACACTCCTTCCTCCAATTCGTCCCTCCGCGAGTCTTAACATTTCAAAAACCAATCCAGAAAAATCCAAAAACAACGGAAACATCTCAAAATTCCTTCTCAAAAAGGAAAAAATTTTTAATATTTTCATTCTAGTTTTTGAAATATATTAAAAAGTCAGGGTTTAATTAAATTTATTCTGAAAAATGTTGATTTGTTACAAAGAAGGGCGTTTTTTTTGCAAATTTTGATTTATTAAGATTGTCGAGGGGGTTTTTGAATGATTAGGGTTTTATTTTAGTAGGCAGGAAGGACTCTTCTTTAAATGGCAATGAAAATTCTCACGCCACCCATGATAACACTCGTCCTTCCGCGAGTCTTAAAATTTCAAAAACCAATCCAGAAAAATCCAAAAACAACGGAAAAATCTCAAAATTCCTTCTCAAAACCAACAAAATTTAAATATGTTCATTCTAGTTTTTGAAAAATATTAAAAAGTCAGGGTTTAATTAAAATTATTCCGAAAAATGTGAATTTGTTACGAAAAAAAGCAATTTTTGTTTGCAAGTTTTGATTTATTAAGATTGTCGAGGGAGTTTTTGAATGATTAGGGTTTTATTTTAGTAGGCAGGAAGGACTTTTGTTAAAACGGTAATTAAGGGTCTCACTCCATGCACGATAACATTCGCCCCTCCGCGAGTCTTAAAATTTCAAAAACCAATCCAGAAAAATCCAAAAACAAAGGAAATATCTCGAAATTCCTTCTCAAAAACAAAAATTTTTTAATATTATCATTAAAATTTTAGAAAAAATATCAAAAAGTCAGGGTTTAATTAAAATTATTCCGAAAAACGTGAATTTGTTACCAAGAAAGGCATTTTTTTGTATGCAAATTTGAATTGATTAATTAATGGAATAGGTGTCGACTATGATCGGTCGGTGATTCCGACACCTATTCCATTAATTAAATAAAATGGTCACACATCTCATCCACCATCTATCTTGAATTGATTAAGGTTGTCGAGGGAGCTTCTGGATGATTATGATGGGTTTTATTTTAGTAGGCAGGAAGGACTCTTCTTTAAATGGCAATTAAGGTTCTCACTCCATCTATGATAACACTCGTCCTCTCGCGACTCTTAAAATTTCAAAAACCAATCCAGAAAAATCCAAAAACAACGGAAAAATCTCAAAATTTCTTCTTAAAAACAAAGAAATAAAAATATTTTCATTCAAGTTTTTGAAAAATATCAAAAAGTCAAGGTTTAATTAAATTTATTCCGAAAAATGTTGATTTGTTACGAAGAAAAGCAATTTTTTTTGCACATTTTGATTTATTAAGATTGTCGAGGGACTTTTTGAATGATTAGGGTTTTATTTTAGTAGGCAGGAAGGACTCTTGTTTAAACGGTAATTAAGGGTCACTCCACCAACTCGTGCTTCCGCGAGTCTTAAAATGTCAAAAAAAATTCAGAAAAATAAAAAAAAACGGCAAAATCTCAAAATTTTCTCTCATAAACAAAAAAATAAAAAAATTATCATTCAAGTTTTAGAAAAATATCAAAAAGTCAGGGTTTAATTAAATTTTTTCTGCAAATTTTGATTGATTAAGGTTGTCGAGGGAGCTTCTGGACGATTATGATGGGTTTTATTTTAGTAGGCAGGAAGGACTCTTCCTTAAATGGCAATTAAGGGTTTCACTCCACCCACGATAATACTCGTCCCTCCGCGAGCTTCACAATTTCAAAAACCAAACCAGAAAATTCTAAAAAAGAACGAAAAAATGTCAAAATTCGCTCCAAAAACAAAAAAAATTCTAATATTTTCATTCTAGTTTTAGAAAAATATCAAAAAGTCAGAGTTTAATTAAATTTATTCCAAAAAATATCAATTTCTCACGAAGAAAAGCAATCTTTATTGCAAACTTCGATTTATAAAATTCCAAAAATTCGTAGATATGAGTTACCCTCGGTGTGTTTTATCTGGCGTCATGAACACGGTCAAGATTCTCTTCAACCCCAGGACGTTCTCCGTTTACGCCAAGAGTTATTTTCCTCTTTTGATATACGCTTTTAGGTTCGCTCTACTTATTTTTTCGTTGCGATACAAGGGCAAAACTCGAGCGAGACAGAGACAGAGACGAAGAAAGAAAAAGCAAATACCTATACAACATATATATATATATATATATATATATATATATATATCGATATATATATATATCGCAGTGGTAAAAGTCTACAGGGCTTGGGAGAAGCGCACGTAATTCCCGGAGTGAGTTCGACCCCCTCCCGGCTCCCGGTGGGACGCCATCTTATTTATTGTTTTAATTATATCAGAATATATCGTTAGAAGAGGAGAGCTTGCGTCAGGCTGCGCTCGCGCCGCCGCCAAATACGCGAGATTTATGGCAGTGAAACAGAAACGTCTCGAGCGATATCCTCTCACTCCCTCCCTCTCTCTCCCTCCCAGCATCTTCCACCGATCGTTCCCGTCTTTCACCCCCCTCCCCCTTTTCTTGCACTATTTATTTTGATATTTTATCGTTATTATGATTATTGTCTATCGTTCTCTTCGTCTCATTTACTTCGATAAAACGATTACGCTTCATCCCTCCTCCTCCTCCTTTCTCCTCCCTCGTTCTCGCGTGTGTTGACGCCGCGTAATATGTTGGGACGAATCATGAATGAATTATCAATTTATTAACGACGACTAGATCGACCGCGATTCTCACCCCTGTCCTTTCCTGTCCGCGATATATTTATTCGTACGCTCTCCCTCCTCACTATCCTTCTCTCTCGCATAGAGATGACCGGGCGACCCCCTGCCAGAGATCTCGATCGCTCGGGCACGCGATCCGAAAAGCGGTTTCTTTTCAAGGAGCGAATCCTGCTTCAATGATAAAATACATCCTTCGGGGAAGAAAAAAAGGCAGCAACTTTTTTCTTTCATCCCTCTTACTGTATTTCAATGAACGAGTATTTCGCAACGAGGATATTAGTTAAGGGATGAAATTTCATCATGCGATCTACTCGATGCTACGGTCACCTCCCTAAGAGCTTCAACGCTTGACAAGGACCAAAGGAGAATGGAGTTTGTATGTGTGTGTGTGTGCGGGTTACTCGTAAATTTGCCTAACAAATTGGCAAGATTATCGCCAGTGGGTAGACACATTGTCCTCTTGGAGTTGTCTCGATGTTCGAATTATCGATGGCAAGTGAGAACAACCCCCTTGCAAAGGAGGGTTGAAAAAGAACTCGTCGTAAATTGCTCGTTTCATCCCCACCAATCAACGCTACATTCTCGCTCTATCAGTAAAAGTCGTAGATCGAAGGGAAGGGAGGAAGTGAGGGAGGAGGTGGGGAGGAGGGGTTGGAACAATTCTTATCTCTCCTCCTTTTTTTTTCTCTATTATTTTTTCGACGCTCAAGCGACGCCGGTAGAAAACATCGGCAGCAGAAACAGGCGGCGTCTGGGCGCGCGCCCGCTGGTATGTCTGGAATTTTTGGCCGGGGTACGCGTCTCACACACGTATAAGACACTCCACGAGGTCGAGAAATTATTGTCCGTCTCACTGTGAAATTTTCCAGTTCGATAAATCCAACATGAATAAAACTCCGGGTGAAAAAACTAGGAGCAAAGATTTTCCTAATCAGAGTGAAGAAAATGTTATCGAGCAATTTTTGTTGACAATGAACTTTCGTATTTTTCTTTTATAAACGATTTGGTTGATTTTGAAAAAAAATTGTTTTTCTTCGTTAGCATAATACAACGAGAGGCTGGAGGAGGAGATATAACTGTGGGATTAGAATAGGACAAGACTTTGGCCGTGTTACACACGCGAGCAACGTTGATCCCTATCTGCGCTTGATAAATTACTGTCCCTACACAGGAGAGCGGTTCTCTCTCTCTCTCTCTTACACACAGGAGAATTTTTCCTTTTCTTCCAACTCCATTCTCGTTCTATCTGCCTCTTCGTCTCGTTCACCTCTTTTCCTCGGGGAACGGGTCGCATCCCTCTCTTCATCCCTCTGACACACACGCCCACACATCCCTCCCCCCTCCCTCCCTCCTCTCCTCTCCTCTCCCTCCCTCCTCTCCTCCCCTCTCCCATCTTTCTTCTCCTTCACTCTTCGGTCACTTTTGACCAACACGAACGAGACGAGGCAAACTCACACTGACTTATATTTCGTCCGACGCCCGCTAGGCGCCTGGTCAACCAAGCACAAACCACCGTCGCAATGCTGCTGCACCTTAATATTAATTTCATCCCACCATTGTCCATTTTTATTACTCACATATTTTACGGATTTTTATTTACGCTCGATGTGTCTGTCCGTCTGTCTGGCTCTTTCTCCGTCTCTTGTCTGTGTCATTTTGTTCCAGACCTTTTCAAAATTTGTATTATTAAGAAAATATGTTGATTTTAATTTAAAAATATTTTTTAATTTTTACTTTTTTCATATTTTTTTGTTTATTTTTATATTTATGTCAATATCAGGTTTTATTAATGATGGTAAGAAGGTGGATGAATATATTTGTGTATGGGCAACTTTCACTGTCATTGTCGTTGTCAATGAGTCGAGAGGAACAGTTTTTCGTTGGAAAACTGCAAAATTATACGTTTGTCGTAAAAATGATTTTTGAAAAGGGAGGCAAAAGGGCGGTATTAGCGAGGAGTTCATAAATCATCGTGGCTCGTAACAGGAGTTATGGAAATGAGAAGAAGGAGAGGAAGATCGAGAGAACGTAGAAGTTTCAACCCCTGTTGCAAAGGGGTAGTACCTGCTTCCCAAATTTCTCCCCCCCCCAACCTCTCTTTTTCTCTTGCCACGAGCAGTCAGGAATAATTAATTTTGCCAAAGCGAAAGAAATCCCAGGAGGGAAAGAGAGAATCGAGAAACGAATGAGGGGAATGATAAAATATAAATTTTCCCCTACTCGACTAACCAGCGAAGAATTTCATGCCACACCTCTTTTTTCTTTTGAACGATGAAATTTACAATGAGTGAGGGAGGGGAGCAAATGTATGTATTAACGATTATTTGTAGTACGACAATTTGTAAGTTTGGGGACGAAAGTTGCGGAGACTCGAGGGGGTTTGTCCCGAAGGTGCAATATCGTTAATGGATTTTCATCGAGAGAACAGATTTTTGGATTCTCTGGGGAGAGGAAACGCCCTCACCCTTTAGTTGTCATTGAATTT
>JAPYZT010000709.1:0-28537 GCA_030522965.1 Tryphoninae sp. A BG-2022a
TCGGTTGATTAATGATTCATCGGTTGATTAATAATTCGAGTTAATTGTAATCATGCATTTCGAGGCTCCTGTGTCGTAAAGATTTTTTTTGTTATATTAAATTCTGTCCAAAAATTGCACAAAATTTTTCTCGCAAGAAAATTATTTTTTAATCCGAATAATTTGATTAATAATTCCTCGGTTGATTAATTATTCATCGGTTGATTAATAATTCGAGTTAATTATAATCATGCATTTCGAGGGTCCTGTATCGTAAAGATTTTTTTGTTATATTGAATTCTGTCCAAAAATTCACAAAATTTTTCTCACCAGAAAATTATTTTTTAATCCGAATAATTTGATTAACAATTCCTCGGTTGATTAATGATTCATCGGTTGATTAATAATTCGAGTTAATTGTAATCATGCATTTCGAGGTCCTGTGCCGTAAAGCTTTATTTTTGTTATATTAAATTCTGTCCAAAAAATGACAAAATTAAAGAATTAGGAAAAAATTTTGTTCACTTTTTCCAAATGTAAACAGCAGGTGCCAGTTGGAAACCGCGAGGGACGATCTACGCTCGTCACTGCCAGACGATGAGAATGAGAATCATCATCATCATCATCATCACCACAATCACTGCGAGCGAAACGACGGACCGAATCTGCGAGTTCCAAAAAATTCTTTCGATCAATCTTCAGTCGCAAAGTGCGACACGAAGAAATGTTCGATAGTGACACAATCGAAAAACGGTCAGGCTAACTGTCGAGCGATCGAGGAAGGTGAAAACGAAATTTGCGGCGAGACTCGAGTCTGACCGTAGCCAAAAAGAAATGAATGAAACTCGTCTCGAGTGATTTTCACGCGTCGCGACAAAACAAAACCGCCTGCGCATTCAACTTTCTATCATTGATAAAATCGCAAAACAAAAAGAAAATCGAGATAGACCGAGAATTCATCGATGTGAAAAGAATCGTCGATGGAAAACAAAAAACGAAGAAAAAACAAAAAATGTCTCGATGCAAAAAAATAACTCAAAATTTGGAAACATTTCTCGCGCATCGTAGCACAAAGTGCGACGAATAATCGTTTCTTCACGGATCTCGTGGTTTCTCGCCAGGCCTATACGACTTTTATCGTCGATAATTTCGAGCTTCGCGCGTCGCAAAAGTTAAGCATTATTATACGAAAATCTTTCGACGAATAAAGAGCTTTTCCGTTTTTTTTTCTTTTCTTGTTTTTTTTTTTTTTTCATCCCGACGAACGTTTGGCGATTATCCGGAAAATCCTGTATAAACTCCGGTCGTGACGGTTGGATTTTCCGGTGAATCGTTTTATCGGTGAAAGAGAGCAACTAAAAAGATAAGAATAAAAGGAAAACGGTGAGAAAAAAGTAAACTGTAGGAGCGTACGGGAAATCGAAACGGGAAAAAGCCAAGTAAATAAAGTGGGTAATAATTACTTCTGGCTTCCCGATAGAATTAAAAGCTTTTCTCTCTACCGGCCTTGTATCCTTCCTGACTCGTTCTCGCGTTGCTTTGCGTTTCAACGGTAAGGAACGAACCGCATTTTTCACATTGTCCCGCGCGACACAATTACGACCTTTTGTTTTTTCTTTTATCCTATTTTTTATTTCTTTTGGGAACGAGGATCCCAATTTTAATTCGACGTAGCGATTTAATAATTAATTCGTCCCATAATTAATTTTTGTTTGTTATTTCTTCCATAATTTCTAATAAGTCGAATTTACGCCTTGGTCTCTTCTAGACGTCCTTTACATGGTCATTTGTGTCTGAAATCCACGAGATTCGAGTAATTAATATTTGCAAATTTTTTTATCGATAAATTATGGATTTTCAAAAATTTTATATTTTCTTTAAAAAAATTATTGTTTTTTTTAAATCTCTAAATAACTCCAAGATTTCGTCGAGTTCCCATCCGGGCGAGAACTATCTTTACAAGAAGGAAAATATGGTTCTTAAAAACTTTGAAAAAAATGAAAATTTCACATACATTTGTCCGCTGTAAAAGCGACGTTTTCATTACAACGCGAATGGAAAACCACGAAGTCGAGAGGTGAGAGCTTTTCCGGGCCAGTAATCTAACCCGTGTTGGTAAAAGCTCGGAGCGATTGTAGTAAAAAAAGAAAAGAAAAGAAAAAAACTCGAATCCCACCAGAGATATTCTCGTTCTTTTGCTCTTCTCTAATCTCTAGCTGTCTCTCCACTCTCTCTCTTTCTCCTCTTACCACGAGAATTATTTCATTACCGCTGTCGGAAAATGTCTCGAATTTCCTTCTTATCTCTCAACTAACTGCAAATCCACGAAGCAATACTTTACAACAAAACGAAAGAAAGCATTAACGTAAAACTTTTTACAACGATTCGTGACAGAACATTTCCCTTCAATTTCCAGACCAACAAAGTAGAAGATCACAAGTCGCGAGGTACGTACATTCGTCTATTTTTTTGTCTCGTAGCAACTTAAGCGACAGCATGACGCAATTTTTTCGATCGTAAGTACTCGACTTCTTGCGCAAAACCATTAAGACATTTTTTACGTCACGCGTTCGCAATGGCTTCCTCTCTCTATCGTTTCCGGTAAGATATTTGTTCGTTCCCCTTTACGAATCGCAAGTCCTTCGATCGCCCGTCGTTGTTTTTTTTTTTCGTTCGAGAACTATCGATTCGAAAGTTCAGACACAGGACGTCTTTGTCGTTCTTCGATCGAGAACTTCTAGTCGACGATAGGGTCGTGTTGTTTTTTATCGCGCATTCTCGTCTACGAAAAATAGGAACGCGCTGGAATAGCATGTGGGTGTGTCCATGAATCGATTCGTTTGGTCGTTACGAGTCGAAGGTCCTTTGGTATCCTGCGGTAGGATGAGCGAGTCGGTAAAGCCAAATCGCAATTTGGCCTTGATCCATATTTCTCGTGTGTACGCATCGTGCGCAATTTTCGAAGGTTCGCCGTTAGGACGCGTCGGAATTCGAAAAAATGAGAAGCGGTGGGAAGAAATCTATTCTCCTCTCTCTACTCTCCTATATATTTTTTTTCTCTGACGTTTTCGCCGTTGGCGTACATCGTCCGGAATACGAAGGATGTTATTTATCGTGGATAAATGGAACGGAAAACAAATTGGCCGTCGTACAAAATAACAAGAGCGTAACGAACGACTCGAAAAGAAAATAAGAAAGTACGTGAAAAAAATATTATGGAATTTGAACATTTTTGTAAAATTAGTTTTAACTATTCGATAACAATTAATTGCGTTAATTGGCAAATAGAATTACATCGTTGTAGGGAGAATTTGTTTTCACGTTCTTTGTTTATTTATCTTTATTGAAAGCCAATATTGCGGAACGTCTTCGGTGCTTCGACGCGACCGTCTTTTGTCATAAATTTTCTCAAGCATTTCCCACTCTTCCTCCATTATTTATCGCGTATTGAACTATATTTTCAAACTCCTGGAATTATTCTAGGCACGCGCATAAGTAGGAGAACGCTATGTTTTACGAATCTTCGAACAACCCCGCTCGACGTACTCGATCGGAATTTTGGAGCGTATTCAAAGGCACGTGTACAATACGCTTACTTATACAAATATACAGGATGAATCATTTGAATTTATTCCCGGGGGCCCATAAAATCAATGCCAAGGAAAAGAAGTTTCCCATAAAAGATTTATGTTTTCGAGATTACCATGAAATGTACGTGTCGAATTTCCAACCAAGAACTCATAATTCTTTCTTCGTTGCGTTAAGGTAGTTCTATCGTGACATTAAAATCGAAAAATTATTTTTCAGCTTTTCTCACATACAAAATGGTTTGCGGGCTTAAGTTAACAAAGAAAATATGTTGCAAATTGGCTAAAGAACAACATACTCCAAATTCAAGGTCATCCAAGGTAATATATACTTGCTGTATAATTACAAAAATTGTGAGAATTCTTTTCGTAGATTTTTTTGAAAAACTGAATAAAGCTTCTTTGATGTTGCATAAAAATGTATGCAAAGTTTTAGAAGGCTTCACCCAGTAGAAGCCAGGATATTTATGGATGAAAATGCAACTTTTAACACGCGCTCTTATGGAAGACTACCGAAAATTCTGATTTTTATTAATAAATATCTCAACTTCCGCGTGGTAAAACCTTCCAAAAATTATTACACACGTACATATGACATCAAAGAAGATGTATCCAAATTTTCAACCAAATCTTAAGAAAACGATAAAACTATAGAACAACATTAAAGACCGGATCGAGACTAACTTAACGAAAAAAAAGAAACGTTTCTAGTCTTAAAAACGACGGTGTTATCACACTTCTTTGTACGGCCACGTTCTCTCGACAGATTTTCATCGACGAATTGAAATGTGTCGTCCTGTATATACGAATATACGTAAGTATAAATATGTGTATCTATATCGTATCGAGACAAAACGATATATCGAATACATTAGTCGTATGGAAGAGGGCTTTGTATACGCGCAAATCATCCCCCGTTCTCGAGCGTGTAATAAATCGCTGAGCGAGCACTCGCTCGGATTTCACGGATTACGAAGTATTTCCGGTCGGAACTGCGAAAGGGTGTCGGAAACGATCAGGTCGTTATCGCTTTAGGGTTCTTTTTTCCCACCATCTCTACATTAGTTTCCATTCGCCGACACGCGAGTGTGGGATGACTCGACATCGTCCCAAGCCAATCGATTTTGCCGAATTTAGTTTGAAATTTTGGGTGATTTCTGGAAATTTCGAAAAGTTAGTATTTAAAAAAATGTTTAATTAGAAAAAAAAAGTTTGTTTTTTATTACTTTACCGGTACGAATTTCCATCTCTCTCGTCCCCTCAACTTCTCATCTTCACAATTTCTGTCAGGATGACTCCAGAGTGTGTTACGCGTCTCGTGAACGTTTCGTCAGTTTCATCATAGCTTCGTAACTCCCTGAAGGTAAAATTTAACATCCTCTTTGAATAGAGGTCTATGGGGAATAAGATACAGAGTAGAAATAGATACAGGAAGAGAGACAGTTTGGAGTGACGCCAAAACGTTCTCATGGCAGACAGGAGAGTAGGGCTCTTTGACCTCTCACAAGATACAAATTATCACCCTTAAATCCCTTTCCATTTTCAAAGGGATTTAAATCCTTTTGCATTTGCAAAGGGATTTATAATGTGCTTAGTTTTTATGTCAGTAAAAATTATCCCAACTTTGCAATATGAATGAAACGTTCTTATTTTTGTTTTATACGAAACGATCGTTTACCATCGCGAGAGATGATAAACTATTCTCCATTATTATTATAATCGTACCTCTTAACGCGTATAGACATTAATGGTATATGCATATATATATTTATGAGAAGCTGTTAGGGAAAGTCCCAGAAGAGACGGTCTTTCCATGATTAAGTCGAGCAATCTAACTTTCTCCAGACTCCACTCCCATCTCTCTCTTCTCCCTCAGTCTCTCTTTCTCTGCTGTTTCGAGCAAGCTCTCGCACACTTCCGAATATTCAATGATACATATGTATATATAATACATTATATATACCTATAACTTATGTAGGGTGTCTATATATAAATATAAACATCCTACATAAGACTGGGGACATAATATATGCGGGAAGGTGGAAAAGCGACGGGATTCTCTCGATGAGACAGCTCGTAGCCACGTTTATCACGTATTTCCACGTACAAATGAACTCGGCTGCGACCAACCCACGTCTCTTCGCCCTCGCTTCGTCACCTTGGTTCTGTTACACAGCATGAATAATCCTTACGCGTGGATGGAACCTGTGAAACATAAATTCGTGTTAGCGCAAAACGAGAAACTATCCATTTCTTCAATTTTAACTATTTACAGCGAAATTCGACGATTCGTGCATGCATAACTTTAAAAAAATCGTCGTACGACCCACTCCATGCTCATAGCAGTTTCAATTATAGTCACCATTTTCGAAATCCTTGAGCAAACCAGAAATGGATCCGGGGCGCATTATCAGCGTAATCAGCTGATAATGCAACATCGCAATAAAAAGCTACATACCGCAATATTCTCGCGTGCGAAAGACAGTTATTTCAAGCGAAAGAAGAATCAGACGATAAGGGTGCGAAGAGAGGAAGCCCGAAGTAAGCATTACAACGCATTAAAACGCGATAACGAGATATCTGTTATTATCATTATTATTATCATACAACTTTTTTCTAGCACGGAGGATGAACGCACACGTGTCCACCAACTGGACATATACCTAATTTCTTCCAGGGGATACAACCCATTCGCAACATCGGTATGTTCCGTTTTAAGATTTAAGAGGATTATTACAACTACGAGCAATTACAGGACTGTGCATATTACACGAAGCAAGGAATGAGACGATGGACGTGAAAATGCGCTTGAAACACTGTGCGCGAATACTACAAGAGAATAGTGGAAGATAACGCGGATTCACGCCGGAAAATTAGTTTTCCAACGAAAAACGGACGCGATGTAACTGCGCGTCGCCGGATGCATTAATGGATCTGTGTACGTTGTTTTATTTTTTTTATATAAAAAGTATCATCCTTGTGTATTTTCACGATATCAAAATCGAAATTAGGGACGAATATTTGTTTTTTGTATCATCGTCCATTTTGTTTCTTTGTATTTGATTCTTCTTTTTATTCTGTTTATAATTAATTTTATTTTTTTGTAGATCTTACGCAACAAAAGGGACACTGCAGGATTCGATGGAAGAGTGAGTATACAACTCGAGTACATGAGACGGAAGAAGGAGCGATAATATTAAAGCTTACGAGGGGGGAAGAACGAGAGAAGAAAAATGTTATGTACAGCACGTGCCGAGCAACAAATCACTTTGGAGCACGAGCGAGGAAGAAAGAACGAACTCAAGCATGCTAGAGTCGTTTTCTAGTTGGAAAAATGTTAATACGATCTGGCGTGTTCCCACTGACTCTTGAGTTTTGTAATAAGTAAAAGGAATGAGTGGAGCTTCGAAAAATGAAGCAATAAAAAACGAAGAGGATCGTTCGTTTTCAATTTTGTGTAAACTTGTCAACCAGCTTATGACAACATTTTGTAAACTCGTTGCGAGTTACATAAATGTTGGGATAAATATGATAAATCGACCGTGTAATGTGAAAATAGAACGCGAGAAAATTGAATGTCCCGCAGAGCGCGACTGATCGTCGATGAAAATTCGATAATCGAATGAATATGATTAAAATTGCGGTATACGTTCGACATCCAGTTGAAATTCCATTTGTCCAGATTCACGTGGTGTTGAACAACGCAATACGATGTTTTTTTTGTTTCCAGTACGAATTGTCGTTGACTTCACTTATTCGTTGAACTGAGTTAATTGAAATTAACGAGAACGTGATACATGGGCTCCTGTAATGCGGTTACAGCTGCGAAGTGTAACTATAGGTGATTCGATTAAAAGGGTGACATCCGTTCCTGTAACTTCCAGCAGGTATTTCTGAAAATGAAGCAACTGTTTAATTGTTAATTAGTGAAATCCTCGAACACGAGGCTGCTGGAAACTATGCGTTGTAAAGTTTGTAAAGTTTGCTGAGTTAATTTTCACTTTGGACAAGCGTGTTAACTTTATAACGAGTAAGCAACCCCTGTCGAATATCGAGAGAACTACCGAAAAGGATGTGGACAAAGAACTTGCAGAGTATAATGAGAAAAAGTTATAAATGTTTTTAATTTGTGTCACCATTTTAATTGAGCATTGATACGTTTTACATACTTTTATGTTTAATGCTTGAAGTGTTATATACATGCTCAATATTGAGGATTGAACATCAAGGTTCAACAATGTAAGATTTTGATTTTAATGTTGATACAAATATGTGTATAAATACATTTACGTTTTGTTATTATTAAATGCAGCAGTACTTCATTAATTATTGTTTACTCATCGATATGTGACACCAAGAGGTTTTGACTGAAACCTTACTTGTTTTGATCGCGAGGGCACTGGATCGCCAATCGAATGTCCGCCATCTTTGTTTTTCTCGATGACACTCGTACGTCAACAATCAAGTCGATGATTTCTTGATGCGAACGATGTTCTTGACTTCAAGTTTTTCTTTATACATGCGACCGACGTCTGAAACCCCGCGTTCGTTTCAAACGTCGACATATTGATAACGATTATGTGTTCGTATCTGATAAGGATGAAAAGAAACAGAACACAACGATCACCGCGTACTTGTAAGAGAGACGACGATACAAACGTGCTGCTATCTAGTGGTGGCAGTCTCCGTAGGTGCTGCCACGTCCGTCGTGGTGGCCGTTGCCTCAACTATCGAATTTGAATTAGTGTAACAATTGTCGCGAATGGAGGATGAGGAGAAGCTTTTGATCTGCGATATAAATGTTTATAATTGTTTGAAATATATTGTAAAATATGATTGTGATGATGAAATCCGATTATTTGGAATATATTTATTGCATCATATCGAACTATCATATTTTGAATGGAGACTGTTGCCGTGTCAGTGAGGGCGAATTAAAACTTTTTAACGCAACTCGTATCCGCTAATAAATCATCGAACAATATAAAAAGACAAACAAAAGTAATACATATATATATGTAGAAGTATACGGTACGGCTACAATGAAACGATGACTAACTCTACGAAACTGGACTAATCGGAAGTTCGGACCTAACCCTACTTCGCCCACGACGTAAATCACGACGATGGAGCGTCGGTATTTTCCAAATAGATTTCAAATAAGATTACCCCAATTTTCGCAAGTTTGTAGATAATAATTAAAAGAAAAATTACATTTTGCAGTAGTGTTTTATTGTATTATAACTTTCTTCATTATCGTCGTAGACAAACAATTAATACATTGTCGCGATTTTATCGCTTTTTAACAGTTGTTTCCAATCCAGCACATGTTATAAATTAACGAAATCGACAATTTAGTTGTGATCCCTGCTCCAATTATCTACGTTCTAATTTTTAAAAAAGCGTTTAAAGCCATGGTCGAGGAATGTCGCAGTCCAAAATGTTTCACTTGCAGCCGCATGACTTACAGTTGCATGTGCCACCAGCCTTACAGGAACACTTGTCTGAAAATTGAACATAATAATGAAAGTTCGAATAACGAGCTCCACAGTGTCGAGGTGAAAAACGAAAGTAACATTCTTTTATTAGGAACATAAATTTTTTTCATGAATTTCTTACCTCCGCAACCACTGTCGCAACACTTGCAGCTCTCGCCACAGTGGCATCCATCCTTGCAGGTCTCTGAAAATAAAAAATAAATCATGAATTTTATAAGATAAATAAATGTGTTATTACACGCCATACCAAGAATCATCCACAATCGGACATAATCTATCAAATAAATTAGAGCGCAATAGATAAGCCACACTAGCTCCCCTCCCGATCACTCAAATTATCAATTGCCTATATCAGACGTTGTGTACACTCCGGGCGAGTCCGTAAATGAGAGTTAACGAACTCTAATGCTCGACGTTAATACGAGTTATGTGTTATGAAAACAAAACTTTTATCACGGCCGATTGGCATTTACAATTGACATAAAGAAAAATTAACTCATAACATTTGATAAATTCATGATTTTTAGCCACGTCTGATTTTCAATCATGCACAAGTTCAATTATCGATTGAACGATTATACGATTAGAACGATTAGAATAATTATACGACTACAAAATCGATTCTAAGCTACAACACATTGTATAATCAGCAGTTGACAAATTAAAGATTAAATTCGATAATGAATACAAATTTCATGAGTCTAGGAAAGAAATTGTTTAGAAAATCGAACCGTTGTCTTTAATGTAATGTGAAATTAATAAATAATTATTGATGCAATCGAAAAATCGACCGGTGAACGCGTTGCATTGCCGGCTTTTGAACATGAAAATTAAGAAGAAAAATTGTATGCTTATTATACATTCATGAGTTTGGGACTGGTCAATGCGTTGCATTGCCGGCTTTTGAACATGAAATTTAAGAATAAAAATTGTATGCTTATTATACATTCATGGGTTTGAGAAAGAATTTTTTAGAAAAATATTGTACAATTCTTACCTTTGCACTTGTCACAATTAGGGCCCGGCATCTTATCGGTAGTTTTGTTCACTGTTGGGTGTAAACCTGGTGTAGATAGGAAGGTATTACTTGCACGTTGCGTTTCCGAACTGTGTTTGGTCAGTCGTCGAGCCAGTGCTTGAATTTATTGATCGTTCCCCGCCTCTAACTCCCTTGCCGAAGCCGTGCCGCACAAAACAGCCGTGTGCAACAGACGAGAGAAGCTGCGTGCCATGCGCAACCTTCCACTCGAGGCTTTTGCGTTGCGTTCCGTATCGATACGAAGATACGTGATTGGTCGATCTATTGAAACTTTGCACACCGTTCAGGAGTGTGTCGATGTGTCGAGGAGAAGAATCGTCACGAGGTCAACGAAGGTCCGACGAAAATCAGATGCGTCGTCATTGTCGCATGATCAAACCTGAAATTAAGAACAAATTAGAAATCGTGCTGGAATCAAGATCGCTAGTAAGTTCTTGCTCGGTCATAATTTTTTGTTGAGCGTCGCTGCTCAGAGACTGGTCTCGTTCAAAATAATACAAGAATGCCAAGAGACATTTTCAAATTTCTGGGTCGAATCTTTTCGAAACGACTCGAAGCCAAGCGTCACCGCCACGTACGACGTTCCTGATAAAATATGTTTTTTACTTATCAGGCATGATAAGCGAAAGCGTGGTGCATGGCACCGTGACGAAACAACAAGGTTTGTCGCACGGCACTCTCACGTTGACGATCGTCGAACGAGTGACTCATTCTCATGATCTTCGGCAACGAACTCGGATCGTTGTCATAGAGCTCGAATTCTTCACTGTTCTGGGTTTAACTCGACGAACGATAGAATTTACTACTTCCGTCTCGTTAAATTGTTGGTACAAAGAAACTTTTCCTCTTTCTATTTGGCGAAAGAGAAAATTGTCGAGGCAATTTATTCCAGTCGATTCCGCGTTGATTCTTCGGGAGAGTTCCATCCGGTTGGTCATTTTGTTTGTTGCATCGTTCGACTCGATTGTTCTTCTTCATTGTTCCATGGACTTCCACATTGTCGTTAGTTAAATTGTCTCTGGCCTTCGATCACTGGAAATTTTTGCACACGCCATTAAACATAATGCAGCGACTTCTTTGCACAAGATTGTGTAAGAACGGAGGAGCTAAATTGATTGGAGAATGACACATGCAATAAAAAAAGATGATGAAATTAATAACATAATACACAATTTATCGTGTTTAGACGATTTATTTAATAAAATGTATGACACATTAACATTTATAAATGTAAAAAAAATACCTGAGAACCAAGAGGCCCGAAACACAAACGCGACCGAGTAGCTGCCTTTTCGGTATTGTTTTTACAATTTTAGGCTCCGATCGATCTCTCCCCTTCCTAACTTGGAATGTTTACCATATCGCAAATATTTGTATCTTAAAAAAATCGTGCCCAAAATCTTTTCATTAAAAAAATAGTTTTATCTTCTGAAAAAACATTTCCTAGATCTCTAGAGTTAGGACGATCATTATCAGCCCCAGATTAGGCCAGATCTCGTACAGAGCCATGCTCGAAAAACGAGCGTTTGTTTGCCTACACATTTATTAGTGCGAGAAATCTCCTCGTAAGCAGAATATACAGAAAACTAGAATATATTTATGTTTTTGTCCATCCCATAAAAAATCGCTTGAAAGACTCCAACAGTCTTAAGAAAAAAAAAAAAGAAAGAAATGAGAACAATTTTATCATCATTTATCTCCCCTTCTGCCTTTCATATCTCTTATAAAAATCGTCAACGTATAAAATGTGTAAACTCTAACTTGCTCTACTTCCGCCGATTCATGTAATTTGTTTTTTCGGCTGATTTCAAAACGTGAATCGACATATCGCTAACGCTCTCAGGTACATCGGCGTCGTCGTGTTTGACGTATCTCTTTTCTCCGTGACGTATGACGAGGCGATTCTGCATTGATTGCAGTAAGCATCTGGTACGTGCACCGCCGACGCTCTTAGGGCTCTGATCAACCTATAAAAAAAAGATCAAAACGATTAGGTTGAATCAAGTTTGAGTTTGAGATCCCAATGTATACTCAAAATATGAAACATTCGGTACGTACAGTGCGAACTTGCGCTGGAAGTTCGTACGCTGCCTTGGGTAGCGTAAAAACAGGCTCCTGTTTATTCTCGTCGTTATCATCCGATTGTGATTCGGAATCCTAAAAACAAGAACGAAATTTAAAATATCCGTTTTATAATTTCAATCTATAATTAGATAATTGAAGACAACTTTACCAATTTTTGGGTGAAAGCGCAATGTTTTCGTGGACTGTTCTGAGGCGGTGTATTCTTCGCAGCGAGTTTGAATCTAAGCTTTTCTTCGAAGGTAGCTGCTTTGCTAGGAGTCAGTAGCATCTCGTTATTCCGAGATTGAACATTCTGTATCAATTTTATGTCCGTACCACGAATGTACATGCTGACTGGTGACACGACAGTGTTGTTATATCCAAGTCTATAAATCCCAGGCGCATGAAGACTCTTCACGATTTTTGGTGATTTGTCTTGATGTATGTCAGCGTCCATACTAGGAAAGAAAGTTTTAGGTTTGACGTTGTGATTATTTATCGGCACGTTTCTTCCGGGTGTAACGAAGAATCTGTTTCGAGGAGACTTTGGCGTTTTTGACGCTGCTGGACTTGCTGCTTGTAAATTTGCCATTCGCGGTAGTCGCTCTTTGCTCGACTTTCTCTCTGTAGGACAGATTTTCGGCAAGAGTGTAAGATATTTCCGATCGGGACTTTTCTCTCTTCTTAAAGTCGATTGAGTCGCTTTTTCGCAACGCGGACTAGGCTTGACGTTCGACGTCTGGATATTTGTATCAAGCGTTAAGTCGTCTATTTGTCCAACGAACATTTCCGGTACAGACAATTTCATTCGGTTCTGATTATCTCGAGGTTTCTCCAGTCTTTGGGCAGTTTCTATTTTTGAAAGAACTCGACGTGTTGGGTTGAGTTTTTCCCTCGACCTTGACCTCGAGCGAGCCAACGATTTTGTAACTGGACACAAATTACTGGGTGATCGTCTTCGTGGAGTTGAGACCTTGCTCGGTGTCCGTTGGCAAAGATTCGTGGGAATAGTTTTACGCTCGGTCTTCTTTATTTGTCCGGTAACCAGGCGCTCGTTTCTCGAGCGTGGCACATGAATTCTCTCGGATTTCGGTTTTTTTTCGGCTTGTTCATGCCTCTCAACTTTTTTGTGCGAATTTCTCATAGAGGGTTCGTTATAGGATTTCTTGCTCGAACCGTACAGAGTGCGTGATATCGACCGCGTATCGATACCAGAGTCCACACTGGACGCCTCGTTTCGTTTCAAATTCTCTTTTTGTCGTACTTTTGCCCAACAATTTTGATATACCAAGCAAGATTTGATCGTTTTCATGCATTCGATTTCGGGGTCGATGCCATAGCTTTCCAGGACCTTAGGATAATCTTCGTTTGCCCTTTTAGCATCCTCTTCGATCTTTTGCATTTGTCGAGCAGTCTCAAAGCATCTCTCGCGCTGTTTCTCTAGTTCGACTCTGAGACTCGTTGATAACTCATCCTCATTGATTCCTCCGTATCTAACGTTCGGAATATCTGGCCTAATCTCGGAGTAATAATGATCTTCCTGACTCTCTGGAGATCTAGGAGGAGTTTTGTCACGATCTTGAGCTCCGTGAGCCTCGTGACTGTCGAAAGTCTCGAAATCCGGAGATTGCGAGTCGTCTAACGAAGCTAATTGCTGCTCACTCTTGAGAATCATCATCAACTTCTCTTTCATATTTTCGGAGGTGTCTGACGTCGCGGAGCTACGACAATCTCGCTTCTCCATGTGACGTGGACTGCCGGGCAACTCGTCGATAAATTTCTCTAGATACACAAATTGTCGTGTACTGTTTGGCGATCCAGGCGATCCAGGCGAGCCCGCTTCGGGATTTCCCTGCAACGTTTTCTTGAACATATTCAGTGGAGTTTTAGGATATGTCTTCCCTGCAACAGTGTTCATCCTCTGCTTGGAACCCGAAAAGTCACCTGAAGATATGTCTGATGGCGATTCTTCGATCGTCTCGGGTATCAGAGCGTTTAAAAATTTGTCATTATCTTCAGCGCATCGCGACTTGCCAAGCATCAACGTTTCCTGCAAAGATGGAGCCCACTCAGGCATCGACTCATCCTGTATGAATTTGCACATTTTACGAAATTCTTTGGTCATACGACTGAGATCGACACCGGAATTCTCATGCTCAAAACCACTCTCCGATTCATCGATTATCGTCACGAGTCTCTCTGTGAATGTTCGTGGCGAGAAGATGAATTCTTGCGACAAACGCTTGAGAATGTTTGCTTCAGGTTCGCTTCTTGGAGTACTGGCCATTCTTTCGAGTCTGGGGGTAGATACTATCGGGTCAGAGATCAATGCTGTCTCTATGCTTTTTACGTTGCAATTCATATCCCGTCGATCGGGACTAAATGTGTTCGAAGTTTCGATGTTTTTATTCAATTCACCACTGGTTCTCGAGTCTATCGTGCTCTGGCTCAAGTCGAGATCAGACTGGGGAACAAATTGTTGGGTTATAGCTTTGTTCATTACACTGGGGGCTTCCGATCGAATCGACTCAATGGAAACACCCTCGGAGGGCAAACGACTCGCTGTACTGCCTGAACGAGCAGTTCGGTACGAATTTTCGCTACTTCCTTGTGATTCTGTTTCAGCTGATTGGCCCGCTAGTATCGTCGATTTAAAACTGCATGCCTCAGAGGTATCTGAGTTCGAACTCTTGGAAGTTATCTTTCTGTCTCCTGTGTACGTTCGATCAACAGTCACTTCGGATTGTGTGGCTGAGAGTCGATCTTGTACAGCTGTGTTCAGATCTGGCCCGCAGTCTGTTGCATTGCCTATAAAACATTATTTTTTAGATATTTTGAAATAGTGAAATTACTATAGAACTTTGCAAGACTTGTGGCCAAATTGCATATAGTTTTTCATTCACATTGAAATAAAAGTTCTTCATATGTCCAATTCTTACATTGATTATCTTCTGAAATATCCCAAGTATGGATAGAATTTTTAAAAATGTCCTATCTATTGCTTCTTGATTTATATAGTTTGGACTGTTTGTGGACATAGATAAAAGCCTTATCTATATGGTGAGATACAGCTACTATGTCCACAAGATATGTTATTCTTATGGATTTTTATCCCCATGAGAATTCATGTGGTAAGGTGTATCAATGTTGACAAAACACATGTGCAATTTAAGAATTCAGATTCCTTCTGCAATTGCTACGAATGCACAGTAGAAGGGAAATACACGAATTATTATCAACACCTTATTCTTAATTCCAATAAAACAATTTTCCTTGCATAATGTCCCCAAAACCTTCTATTCCCTCAACATAAAAGTTGTACTCGTACTCGCCAATAGCTACTTCAATCTATTGCAATATAATATAAATCATAGTATCAAGACTGTTCCAAGAATCGCAATTAGGAATACAGTTTGTAGTAGTAACAAATACAAAGTTAATAGCAGTCCCATAATGGTCCAAACCAATTTTCATAAAGGTCGTTATACAAACACATTTATAAACCCCAAAAAGGACACAAAAGTTGGCCGTGAAATGCAAAATACATATATAGGTAAGAGACAATGGCACAGTGGTTAAGTCATCCAAATTTTGTGTAATGTATAAATTTAAGCAAGATCACGGAAAGTTTGCGTCGAATTGTCTTGCGTATGCGTCTCACAATATTTTAGTCAGTGATGCTCGAAGTAATTTCGATAATACTATAAATTCTCAAGAGCACAGACTTTAAGAATTTTCTTGAGATTTTATAGGTGGTTAATAAAAATGATATCCCGAAACAACTCTGTCGTAGATAGAACGAGGCAAACTTGGCGTCCGAAAGAGCGTCGTATTACGTGTCTCGTATTTATCAGATAAAACTTATTTTTCCTGAATTAATCGGTACTTACACAAAGACTCCAGTAAATGCGAGAAATCCGCGCCGCGTCTTCTGCGGCTCATGATAAACAATGATATAGTACTTCACGTAACAGCGAAAAATTCTTCGTAGTATCCGACAGAAAATACAAATCGACGGTTAAGATTTACGGTACACTCGAACGAGAAATAAACGAGGAATGAAATCAAACAGTGGTATACAAGTTGGGGGGTTGGAACTTCAGGTCTACCAATCTTGAGATGGCGCTGAAAAATATATCCCTATGCGAAGCGCCCATATGTGGCGCGAATTTTGAATTGGATATTCAACAATACAGTTAGTAATATTGATATTTGAAAAAATATCAAATAAAATTGAAATATTGAATTAATTAATAAAATATTTATTACAAAATGATACAATTTTACGATAGCAAAATATTGATTAGTCCCCTCGATGAGATGTTCCCTTGGAACGCTTGACTTGATAATCGATCATATCTTTTTTGGATGTGTTGACGTTTTTCCGTTTAGAACGTTAAATTTCAACAACACGTGGTTTTCGAGCAGATCCTTATCGAACAAAAATCTGGCTAGACCCTGATCTCCGACACCAGACAATACCGTGACGAATCTTGCTATTTCGTTGATACTCTTCATCTGATTGTCCATGAAATTTGTGACGATAAAATCACTGGCATTTAGATCACCGTGCTTCGTCGCCACAGTGTTAGCATTGACGAGTTTATCAGTAATTTCGATTTCCAGCTGAAGCGCTGCCTTGAAAGACAACATTAAATTTTTACAATTCTACATTTTACCGCAGAGGAAGATGGATTTACTTTGAATGCGTGTAATGGACATTTCCAGTCCTGATCATTGGGACTCTCAATGGGACAAAGATCAATCGTCCCACCTCGCATTTTTACATAATTCAAGCATCGAAGTGCATGCTCGTGTTCCTCTTCATGCATTTGTGTAAAAAACGATTCACAGCCGGGCAGAGCGACGTCGACACGACCAAAGAATGACGCCTACATTGTGATTATTTTTTTCATACAGATAACGCCCTAATGTTCGTTATCGCCACCATTCGTTAAAATTCCATTATGAACGAACCATCGAGAGATAGTAGTAGAATGCTTTGAACTCTGCATTGGCTTGCTGATTGAAAACTGCTTCGGTTTCCGGATGAAAATCGAAGCCTGCTCTAGTCCCAGTTGGCCAATTTTCTGGCTTTCCGCTGCACGAATCGATGCTTGAAATATTCGATTTATTTCGACGTAAATCGAGGCCACATGTGGTATTTCGAGGTAGACACTGTCGAATAAATTGTCTGGTGAATAGGGGCATAATTCTTAAATATCTATAAATCATGCTTGGGATAAACTGGGTCGATTTTTTCAGAAGGCGAATTGTCAAAGAGGTTATGTTTGGAACATTGACGTTTTTTTCATGCACTACGATTTGTAAGAAGGGATCGTTCGCTGTTCTTCTGTCGTTTATCTATCACATGTGATTTATTGACTTTATCGGTGCTTCTCAAAATTCATTCTTCAATACGAATACAATATAATACGTACGAACAAGGTTTGAAAAATACCACCACACGTCATCACATTCGTCGCACACGTTACAAACGTTAACGAACTCTCGTCGTCTAAATTCGTCGCAAATCCGTATCGTTTATATTTGATCATCGTATAAATTATTGCATAAATAATTGTTTATATCGCTTAATTTTAATAATTACGATAAGCTTGTGCACCGACATTTAACGTATTTTAATTGACCAGCTAAAGCGACAAATGTAAATATTTGCGACTCGCATCTAATTCATAAGCGCGCGATAATCTAAAATTATTCGTTCAGCTCTTTGTCAAACACGAAAACTCCAAGCCCCTCGCCCACCCTCTCGAGATTCGTCACGTGATCTGAAATTTCCTTTATAGCATCCACTTGTTCCTGCAGATATTCCGTCTCAAGGAAATCCAACAGATTAGGATCGTTGTGCGTCGACGCCAATGCATGAATCTCTAGCAGACTCTGAAAAGATTCAATCATTTTGTTTATTATCGATACATTATTGACAAAGACAACAATCGTTTTGTATCAATGTATATTTTCTGATAACAATTAATGTTGAGTTTTGAAAAAAAAAAAAAAACAAAAAAAATATGGTTGGAGGAGCTGGGATTTGAACCCAGGACTTTCCGCATGCGAAGCGGACACTCTACCACTGAGTTACACCCCCGGTTGAAAGTATGTATACGAAACACGAACCAGTTCTACGTTGACACCGGCATTCGCAAGCATTATTATATTTATTAGATCGTAATTTATTTAAACAAAGGTTTTTTCCTATTAATTATTTCACATGACAGTTTTGTATTAACTTTTTCAAGATGTTTTTATAACTTAGTATCATATTGAAAAAAAAAATAGTTGAAAATAATATCAACTTACAGCATTGACGAGTTTTTCAAGATTTAATGCTTCGATCATGGCGTCTTTGGCTGTTCCCCAATCACCCTTATCAGGTGTCTTTATGTCTTCGAGAACGATAGTACCTCCTCTCTTGTTCTGATATGTCAGAAGTTTCATCGCGTGCTCGCGTTCCTCATCAGAAGCCTTTTTGAAATAATTATGCAGTCCTGGCAGAGCAACATCCGCACGGTCGAAATAATACGCCTTTGAAAATAAGAAAACAAAAACAAAATAATAATTCCGAATTTTTTGTTATATTTTTTTAATCCCAGTAGATAAAACAAACAAGCTTACCATTGACAGGTAAACGTAACTAGCGTGCAATTCCATATTGATTTGCTTGTTTATAGCTGCCTCGCACTCCACAGTAAAATTTTGCCTTGTTCTGTTCATCCTGACGCGCCTTTGATATTTTTCTTTGGTTATTTAGTCCCTGTGTGTTAATTACAGCAGTCTAATTAAGATTGCGACGAAGTCGACGATATAACATGTGCACTCGCGTCCTAAGTCTTGACACGTCTAAAGCCCACTGCACGCTGAGGGACCTCCTGTAGTCTGCTTCTTTAATACGTACGAAATAGACCATGACGCAGATCGACCTGCGCAGTAAAAACATTGTTATATATATTAGCTCGCATTATATCGTCTCGCCGTGGTAACGCATTTTGTTTTGCTTCATGTATTGGCCGAAATGACGAAACCTGTCAAAACATAACGGTTTATGAGTTTATTGTGCCTATAATGATGAATTGTAAATGGAGTACGGTGGGATTATCTCATTTAGTTCAGTCGCGACACAATGTTGTATAGCAGCATTTATGTGATCGAAATACTTCGATAAATATGTGTAAATATATTGAACAGGTGATAAAAAGGTTATGAAAATAATAGTTTGAATTTTATACCCTACCTAGCGCCATCTCCTAGTCGGAGCGGCGGACGCCATTTGTAATTCGTGAAACGTCCGCTAGGAACACTACAGTACTTCAGTTGCAATCAGCTGATCGGAAACTCGATTTTCTCCGGATTTTGGAGAAACGATGAATAAGAAAAAGTAGACGAAACGTAATAAGGGAACAACGCTATAATAGAGGAGAAAGAAGGGTTCACACTCGAAGAAAGCTCTTGAGTTAATCGAGCATAAAATCCAGCGTTTGGTGGGATCAACATAGAAACAAAACTGTTAAGTTGTTTCGCGTATGAACACTTTCGCGCGCTGCATTCGTCGTTTTCGCGTGGCTCTCTCAAACCAAAAATGAGATGCCGATAATGATGAAGCAGCAAATCCGTGTATTTTTTTCGTTACCCGAGACGTACCAAGTGTAAACAAAAAAATAGTGTAGACAAAACGAAACTGAAAAGACGATGGCGAAATTCGTATCGGTCAGGATGTTCCTGTTACTTTTCGAGGCTATACTCGGGATCTCTGCTACGACTCACTGGGTCGTAACGGATAATGGGAGGATACAGTCACAGGTTAGATATGGTTTGTTTTCTTTCTACTGGAGTTGTGAAACACTCGATAGCTTAACTTGAATTATCAATCTTGTTTGTTCTACAATAAAAGAGAACTGATTTTTTTCCATATTTGAAAGAAACTTACTGCTTCTTGCAGGTTCATTCGGTCTATGAAATGCGTCGACCGTACGATCTTCCAGCATTTCTGGAACAAGAGAAACGCATTAACACTTACTCAGAGTTGAGCAAGAAAATTGTTGCCAAGGAGCCATTCATCGAGGATAAGATGGCGATACTCGATTCTATGGCCAATGTGGAAACGTTCCTGCATTCTTTCCATCCAGATTGCATAGGTTCCGGAGCAGAGCTTGGGGAGTTTGACTTTTATACGAGCGTCGCTTCAGACGGTAGTTGGCGAAAAGGCATAACGTGAGTGAGCTTGAGAGAGAATTTTTACCCAATGAGCTTTGTCGTATGTGTTGCTTTGTTATTTACATCTAGAGTGCTTTGTTTTGTAAACAGACAACAGGATTACCTACTGGACGGTATTATCAATGAGGGTAATAAGAAAGTACCTGATTGCAAGAAAACATTTCCCCTAGATTTCAGCGTTTATACCTTCGAACATCTCAGCGTAAGCTTGAGTCTAGAATTGTATTATAGGCACTAGAAAATTCTAGTAGTGATAGAGAACGAAGAAGCACGCTACACGAGAAAATGTTGCAGGCGATGCAAAATCGAAAAAACCTTGTACAACATCAGGAAGAAGGCTTATTGAAACATTTGCCTCCTGGCACCGATATCAATAAATATGGCCATCAGATAGCTCACGGTCTGCTGCGCAATAGCACATCGTGGCTCCATCTCAATCTTGCCGCAATTTATTGGCGAGTCAGGGGGGATGCTTACAACGCACTTGAATGTGCGAGACGAGCCATCGTTACGTCTCCTCGGTAAGCCATTATGCATAATTATAAAAATCATTTTAAATTCATTGTATTTTCGCTTGAACGTTTCAATTTTCTGAAGGGAATTTCGCGATATACCGTTGCTAACTACAGGAGGAATTCTTCACGCTGCAAAATATTCCGCCGAGGCAGCAATAGTCTTGCACACAGCGATTGATCATGCCCCGACGGAGAGTCATCAGCATCTCGCTCTAGGACACGTCTACGCCGTTCTCGGTGATTACAATAGATCGTTATCGTGTTACGACAATTCGTTGAGAATCGCGCCGACGATGGAGCAAGCCAGACAGGCGAAACACATCATACTGTGTCATCAGCGAGTGAACAACACCATCATAAACGTGCACAAGTAAGAGATTCTCTGAAAACAAAAAGAAATCAAGATTGCCTTAGAGAAAACAAATTTAAACGAAAACAAGCTTAAAACTGTGTAATTTTTATTTCAAGGGCACTGGGAGAAATTGTGAGCGAGTTGCACGATTTTCAGAACCACATCGATGATTTCAGTACATTGTTTGAAAAAATGTGGGACGATCATTCCATAAGTTTTTTATTAGCGGGACCTGGGGCGAAGCCTTTCGGCGAGGTTCTCAATGTCCAAGGACGTTTCGAGGATCGAGTACGTCGTCGGATATTACAGACCGACATTAGTACGTGTATGCAACGGTTACAAAACTTTGCGAATCAGGTCGAAAAGATAAACGACCCTATGACGAGTACAGAGCCGGCACAACGTAAATATCCGACAAATTAGAATTTTCTTCAATGTGGGATAGGACTAATGTCGATATCCGAGATCTGAAGTTTGTTCTCACCCAGGGAAAAACGAACGTTTGTCAAGCCCAAAGAAAGCCCCGATCGACAAGGTAGCCCCTGAACTTTTCACGGTCTTCATGGGACCGACGAGAAGACCGAAGTATCAAAATTATGTCATAAAAAAGAGCAAAGCTCCATTCGAGAGTAAACATTGGCCCGAGGAATCGGAATGTATCAGTCAATCGTCGATTATAGAGGACGCGAGACAGTACGTTCCCATGCATTTGGCACCGGAAAACAAAGGCTACGCGTAAGTAATTGCAATGAATAAAGTCGTTTCGAAGATTTATTTTTCGTCATATGTAAAATAACACCAATTAGTTTCTTACGATGATGCAGGACGCACCTTTTCGTGAGCGAGCTCATACGCATCGATCCAGGCAAGGAACATCCGCTACCCTGGTATCCACCAACTTGTCAAACACCCGAGGCTTACGATCAGAGAAATATACCACAGTTGTTGTTGATCGCTGCGAGTAACAGCGTCAATTCCCCGGATACGAGTCTCACTCCTTTCATCGCCGATTTGGTACAGGGCGCAGAACTTGCAGACATTGGACAGAGAATTTTAACTGCCACGAAAGCGGTGAGTATAGAAAAATAGCTTGCAATAGCTTTAGTTCCCATTCAAAAATTCATTCGTTACAGCGAGTTTCCTTTATTTTACATCGTCGAATCACTGTTTGGACACTTCTCGTTTGATAACAAATATAAAGACACTTGAATGTTAAAGAATTTTTTTTCCAATTTTGTGTTTTATTTTTATCAGACAAATATTAGGAAATACGTTCGGAATTTCGCGAATATTCACGTGCAGTTATTATATGAATTCTTTTGAATTATTGTCGTGACGAGCTTACAGCTCGGTGAATGGCATGCACTCATGGACGATGTCTGTGGCGCTAGAAATAATTTCTTCGTGGTTTATTGAAAAATTGGATTTTAGAAGATTAAAATTTATGTGCATGGTTGAATTTTGAAGTTTTCATAAAATGGTATTCAAATTTCACCTGGAAATGGAATGACGCTGGCTTAATTTCTGTCCAACCGTTCAGATTTATACAGTCTCTCAATTCTAGTCCTTCAGTAATATGTAAAAATCATTAACAGAAAGTAGCTGCGCCCTGGGTACTCTTCGTCCTGGCTTCGTTGCACTGGCGGATAAACGGCAAACCGAGAACCGCTCTTGACTGTCTTCAGCAAGCTCTGAGTAACGTACCAGCGAAATTCCGTGACGTTCCTCTCGTTGCCATCGCGTCGATCGGCCAGAAGCTTGGATTCGTCGACGAGGCATTGAGAACTACCAAAGAGGCTCTTCGTATAAATGCAATCGAGGTACATCGCTAACTGTAAAGAATAACGTTAAACAAAACAATCGGTTAAACATACTCATTTTTATCAGACAAAATTCGCAAATGATTTTTTATTACAAAAGAATAATTCAAATTCTTTAACATGCTTCTTTCAAGCCGACAACGAATTATCTTTACGCCACTCTGCTTTACACAAAAGGCAACAACACCGGAGCGATTTATCACCTGAAACAATCGTTAAGGGTCGATCCACATTTTATGGAACGCAAAGCTTTGGAACTGTTGAAAATCTTGATTTGTGAAAAACGGTCGAGAACGCGTCATTCAGGTAAGTCTAGAAAAATACCGATTTGCTATTTATACATAAACATAAAAACGAAGAAATTATTTATAAAAATGTATTACAATTTTTTCACCCAGGTCATATTTCCGGAGTTGAGTGTATCGAGAATCTGGAATTGACTTGTCGCTCCCCGGAAACATTAGCGACGTATCATCTTCGCGCGGGTACGACGATCCTCTGTGTCGAGGATGGCGAGGATTGCATACCAATTTAATATACCGAGACTTAATAGCGACGATCCTACGTATTAGAGAATATTTACGTTAACCTTGGCTCACTCTCGATGGACCAGTACGACCGAGCGACGTCTTAAAAATCGCGCCTCGAAACATTTCGTACACGAACATATCGAATTCGTAGCAGGAATTCTCTGACATTCCAGGATCGCGTCGAAGCGAACGAGGGAAATTTATAAGCCTTCCGAGTCGGTCGAAAATTTATATTTTTTAATGTCGACGTTATATCGTAAAATGTACGCAATACAACACGGTACATATTGACGATTTACTCGAAACAAATATTTTTCGTAAAACATGAAAACGTGCCTTTTAACATTTAACTCGTAAGCATCTCGCGTCTAAAAAAGTATAATAAAAAATATATGAAAGTCACGAATGCGAATAGAACGATCCGTCGGTTCGGACACTCCGTTAAATCTCATTGCCGATTAATGAGAATGTTCGCGATACGCGACTGTAGTGAGTCGTTGAAACGGAAAATCGACCGAATGGAAAACATGTGAACTTTCGAGGTACATAACATCGAGGCTTATGTTAAATAATGAATTTCGCGAAACGGGTCGACCACGGGAAGGCGATAAGTTGCCATATCGTGTAAACTTTTTTTTTCTCGCTCGATATAGCTACCTCGACGACTTGGCCTCCGAAGCATTTCGTCGAATGGCTTGTGAGACTCGGTGAACCGAAATAACTGCTCATTTTCAAATCACGGACTTTTCCTTCAACTCGTTACAAGAATTACTCATTTTATACGACGCCTTATCTCGATTCGAAAAATATGATTTTTAAGGATCCATTGTGCTTGAACTAATCAGCAATAAAAAACACTAATAATATTGCAGTGATCGATGGAAATTCATCAAAGAACATATTTGCGTTTGAATTATTTACGAATTAAAGAACTTTCAAAGTTATTTGCATAATCCTTGTTTTTTAGTCCTTCAAAAGCTGTACGTCGTTCCTTAAAAATCAGAAATTTGTCAAAATCATTGTACCAAGAATTGTAAAATTTGTGATCGACAGTTCTGCGTTCGAGGCATCCAGTCCGTTGTACAAGTGGGTCTTCCGGCTCACCTCTGTCATAGAAAACATCGCCAAATGATTTGCGGTGTCTTGTAAAGTTTCTCTTCGTTCTCTCGTTCTTCGAAGTAGTCTCGCGACGTGTATCGCCTTACGAATCAGCCTCGAATATACATGTACAACGTAGGAATTAAGGCTGCGTGATGGAAGCCCCATCATAGCCGCTGTCACACGCACAAGAGTCTCATGTCTAATCTTGTGCAGTGGCCAGCAGCTGCATTGGGGTTCAATGCCACCCTTAATATCATCGCATCCGTATCCAGATGTGGGCGACCTTCTTGTATCGCAATAGCCAAACAATAAAACACAAAAAAAAACATCAAATTAATTTCTATCATCGAACTATTACAATTCTTTGTCAACGATTTTCAAACCTCGGGTGTTCATAAATTACAAAACCTTCGTTCTCTCTGTCTCTGGCTCTAATCAAGATCGTATCAAAAATTCATTCCATCTACGCCACATTTGTCAATTTTTAAACATTATCGACTAAGCAAAGACCAAAAAAAGTAGATTGTATGAGAACACCGAGCGAGAAAAGGGATTGCAATGAGGCAGAATTGAAAAATTCTAAACGTCGAGGAGGAACGAAAGTAGAAATATAAACGATTGGTTATAGTGCACCGATGGTGAAAACTACCCCTTCGACTAGTTTTGTAATATATAAGAACAAAAGAACAATATCTACATGTGTATATGTATAAGAGGATGTATTGTATCGTCGCTCGTGTAGAAGGAAGATAGGCTGAAACACCAGAGGTATAAATCTGTTGGAAATGGAATATGCGAAGGTGCTATAGAACACGAATGGGACAGTTCGTTTCTTATGGAAAATTCAACGACTTCGATCTTGGCAAAACGCGACGAGGGTGTACGATTGTCTTCGACCGACTATACGTATGTGTAAAATAAACACATAACGTTAGAACTAGCTGGTGTTGCCTCTACCTGTTTCTGTAAAAGCTCGTATATAACGCTACGAAACTAGCTCAAACGAAGAACCAGGTCGAGGGTTTTGCGAAAACAAAATTTGCCACGTTTTTATGAATTATATAAGAAGCTTCGTGGGGCAACGAGCCCTATGGATAATACATTTGTTTTTATATAACAATCATTCGCGAATAACACAGAAGCTTGACGAAACGTTATTTCAAACCCGAGATGGAAATATTAATTATAATTATGTTTTTTCTTTTGGTGAAGAAAACGAACACTTTTTTTAGTGAAGAAAAATAATGGTACGTTGCTCGAGGATACGTAAGATGATTTTTTGAGTTTACTGTTTGTTTGTTTTTTCTTTTCTTTTATGTTATTCGTCCCGGTGTGTGTTTTGTGTCTGAGCTTACACCACGTAGCACAAGAAAGAATGAACGAAATAACCGGAATATTGTCGTAGCACTTTTACCATCCACTGTTCCCAGCACAACTGCCTTTGGTATGTCACTTCAACCCCTGTTATATACCTCAGCCCCACGTGGTCATCTAATCCGTCCGCCAATAGCGTCGGGACTTTGAAACGTTATGGCCAATAAGGGGATGCAAACTCTACAACCCTCGTCTCCCCCGCGAGAAAGCTATAGGCACGTTGAAATAAGGGCAAAATAATTATGCTGCATTATGGACAACCGGTTCGTATTGCAAACGTAAGGAACACGTACTAGAAACGAAACGAAGCGCGTCACGATCGTCGAAGAATTTGATACAGAATTCGAGATAACATCGAGAATCGTTAAATAAACAAAATAAATAAAATAGTTTAATAAACAAAAATACTTTGCGTTTTTATATAACTAGCAAACTTCGCGAACGAGACGAGAACTTCAAACGCGATTTCGTGTTTAACGATATTGGGGATGAATCCTTAAAAACGTGAAGCTCATCGTGCGTACGTACCGCGAAGGCCGAACGAACGATCGGCAGTAACGTAGGAAATCGTGAAATGTCTAGGGTATTATTTTTCTTTGTATTTGTCTTCGATTTATTATCGTGTTATCATTCGGATAAAGAATCGTTTTCGAAAAGTTGATCTCGGTTGACGTATCGTTCAACTCGTCGAAACGATCACAAAAAATCATTACCATAAAAAATTACCGATAATCGGCAATCGAACGATTTCTTATGTCGAGTGAATACTTCTCGATTCGGAAATCGATCGATTTTGCATTGTTTATTAATCGATCGATCTATTATTTAAAAAATCGGTATTCATCGTCCTTCGATTATGGAAAACAATTAATTTCCATCCCTATTTCAAGATCGTCGATTCGATTCAATAATCTACATCGATCGATCGATCGATTCTCGACGATCGTTACGACGAAATCGATTTTGAACAAATCGGAAAAATACGAAAAGAATTAAACAAAAATAGATAACAAACAATGATTTTTCCATCGGACGTGGACGATCGCGTCAGATTCTGACGGATATCTGATTTCCGTAGTCGTCCCAACGAAACTCGAGGTCGTCGAACGGCGTCGAACGATACTTTACGTGACTCGTTGCGAGTGCGTTGGGGCAGATACCGGCTCTAGACAACGGGGTGAAACAGACCCCGCTCCTCCCAACCCTCAAACCCGTCGACTTTCTCATATGAACAGACACGCATGTGGCGAACAAATACATACATATATATGAAAAAAAGGTGAAAAAAAGAAGAAGAAGAAAATGGACTTACATAGATGGTAAAAGCAGCGTACACGTACATACGGATCGAATCTAATAAGGGTGGAATGCGAGTAGCCCGATGCAGGGATAGAGAAGGAGGGGGAGGGGGAGGAAGAAAAAAAGAAACGAAACGTGGCACCCCCGAGCCCCTTTTGCGCCTGGCCGAAGGTAACAGTAGCCGAGTAAGCTCTCGCTCGTAGACACTTTTTAGGATTCGGCTTAGCACCCCCGCAGTCGGCTTCTCTCCCTTCTTTTTATTTTTTTTCCTCTCCCTCTTTCTCTTTCTCCCAATGTTACTTTCTCATTCCTCGTCTTCTTTCATCCCACGGTCAGTCCAGCCTTACGGCGGACTCGACGCCATTTCTCACTACTGAATTAGAACGATACGACGAATTCGGTCTATTAATATTCGTCCAGGGGGTGAGATCGAATCGAATCGAAAGAGAGATTCGATTTTCGTGAATCGATCGATGTTTTTTAGAGCTCGATCGATGAACAGGAAATCATTTTTACTTACGTGATTTTTGTTGTTGTTGTATGTTGTGAGCGAAGTTAATTTTTTATGGATGATTGGAGAGTTCGAAGGGGTGGCTTCGTTGGTAACTGGTAATGACGATCATATAGGTAACCACCTTAAGTTTATGTCATATTTCACATCGCAATGGTACAATGAAATAAGTCAGAAACATAAGGCGGCTTGCCTATTTAATTTCTGCTCGTTATCTTCAATCTCCTTCTTCGTCCTCTTCCTTGTTCTTCGCCAACTTCCGGTTTCGCTGAGACGCCATCTTGTTTTTCTGCTGTTCTCCTGTATCGAAGCATTCAAGTTTCATTCAAGCTCGTCGCGATAGCTTGGTTCGTATTAATTAGGCGATTCGTGTATTGAGAGGAACCGTTGGCCACGCCACTGTACGAAAAAAAACGACGAATTCGTTACGCGATACAGTGCATGGACGGGGGCAGCCTGCAGTGTCAGATTTGCAGTTGCGTGACACTGGAGAGGGTGGATATGTTTTTTTTTACCATCTGAGCGATAAATACAAATATTTTAGAATAATTTTAGAAAGAAAATTTTTTTTTATAATTTTTGTTTGTTTTGTTTACAATGGGGTGAGATTTAGGGGTTGATCCAGTGTCTAGG
>JAPYZT010000710.1:0-46092 GCA_030522965.1 Tryphoninae sp. A BG-2022a
CTAGAAAGCAAATTCGATACCGAACCGAAAACGATAAGTGAAAACAGAAAAATTAACTTAAAAAATGTAATAAGTAACCCAGAAGAATTAAATGACTTATGCGTAAAATTACACACCATGCAGAAAGAGTTAGAATCAGAAGAAGTCCAAACTTCACACTATTATCACACTATAGGCATATATTCTATTAGCACTATAGCAATGTTCTTAATAGTAGCGTACATAATATACATGTATCTGAAGAAACGGAGAGGAAAAACAACGATAGGACAGCCAACGCAGAACATCGAATTTCGAGAACAACCGACGGAAACCATGGAGATAGAGGAAGCTAAACCTACACCTAGGAAAAGGAAAGCGTCCGCTGCTAAACTACACGTTTTCTTCCAATGTAATACGCCGAGTACGGGCACGAAATAAAATTAGAATAAAAGGGATAAATAATCAGGGGAACTAAAGTAAGAAATTTGTAAAATAGAAACGAAAAACAATAAATCCGTTTCTTTCGCTTAGGGGGGAGAGATGTTGTACCCCATAGTACAACGAAGGAATATTTCAATAGAACATTCCAGTAGAATTGAATAAAGATAAAATAAAGAGCGCTGTGACCATATATGGTCACAACGACGAAAACGCGGAACATGCATTGTCTACATAGTGACTCGCGGGAGCGACCCGCGTTCACGACAATTATCGAGCAGTCTTTATTGACGAGCAGAGGTAATCGGCTGGTTTTGATTGAATATCTTACACTATTAGCTTGCGTAAGTTTGTAACTTGTTAATCTAAAACTTACAATAAACTGTTATTTCATTTTACTTCACCGACTCGAGTTTTACTCCTTATTGGCTATTATCCCAAAATAAAATCTTATCGCGCAATACTAACGGGTTGCCGATATAACAGCCCTTTAAAAAATTACATAAGCAGGAAGCAGACCAATTAGATGACCAACAACCCTGGAAAAACCATGACAATATATAATCTTCCAGAGGTAGTCACAGATTCACTTCCGCTGGCGTTAAATGCCATGAATGTAATAAATACGTTCAGGAAATCTGGGATCTGGCCTTGCAGTGAAGATGTGTTTCAAGAATCAGACTATGCGCCATCCTTTGTCACTGATCGTTCCGATCCCACCAATAGTGCCCCGACTCGTATCGAGAACGCCGCATCGAATACACCACCTATTGATGTCGACAACATGTTACTTGATGATGTGTCATTAAATTTAGAACCATCAGGTATACAAAATGATAGTAATTTAATTACATCTAGTACAAATCCCTATTTGTCTGAAATACCACCACAAACTCCTGTAACACATATAGACCGGTTGCTAATCCTTCATATGCTCAAACTGATGACTATTTTTTAATTGAATCCGTGCGATCTCTTCCAAAAACTCAGTCACGGGTACGATCAAAACGTAATCGCTCAAAAAAATCCGCCATACTCACCGCCACTCCGGAAAAAGAAAGACTAGCACATGAAGACTATACCAGAAATTAAAAAAAACGAAAACGCACAATACCGAACAGGCTGGCAAAGAAAACGTTAAAGGCAAGGGAAAGGGTAAGACGAAAGGTAAAGGAAAAATAAAGGAAAAGAGAAAACCAAACGAAACATCACACGTGGAAAAAGCAAAGAAAAATGTATTGAAAGAAAGAAACGACAGTACAGAAGATGAATATTTTTGTCTCATTTGTGGTATTCCATACAATGAAAACACGTCTGGTGCTGACTGGGTGTAATGCATATTGTGTAAGTAGTGGGCCCAGTCCAGATGTATCAGAGGCAACACTCCTTCATACATTTGCCAAAATTGCGACTCAGACGACGATTATGAATAAAAAAATATTGTGATAATATGTAAATGATTCCTAGTAGATTATATTTTCAAAATGTTAATTTTTTTATAAATCTAATCTTTATCAATGAGACTGCTTTAGACTAGTAGGTAGATTGTAATACAAAGGCTGTTACGTTTAAGAATGAGACATTTACCTCATACTAACGCAATTATATTATGTACAACATTGAAAAATGAGAAAAATGTATTCTAAATATAATACTGATTACTGTTAAGTTGATAAAATAGTAGGTAAACCTACACGAAGTTTTAATTAGTAATTATTTAAGGATTGGTTCACTTTTGTCCACAAGAGACGTACATATCTTACAAGACTGTTCTTTATAAAGTGTTACAACTCTTAAGTTTAATGTTTATTTTTGTTCTAAAAATGTGATTACTGTAACTCAAAGGTTTCTTTATTGAAATAACAGTAGAAATAAACTGTTAAAACAATAAAAAATAGATATATGATGTTTTTTTGTTCTTCCCTAGAGATGTTTTTGTCGGATTTTTTTTTCGATATATTTATATCGCTAAACAATAGTTGCAAGATCCAAATAGTGTAAGTGAATATGCCAAATTTGTGAATTGCATAAGTTGTTAAAATATGTCATTGTTCTTGTGAGTTTTCTTTAATTATCCTGGAAAATATTAGGAATGTAATTGTTGCCCCTTTTGTTAATACTTAACTCGGGACCGTTAGATCTAGCTCCCTTCGCGGGGTAAGTATTAACATCTGACTTTTTTTTAAAAAGATCAATTTTATGAAAAAAGTAACAATATCTTGACAAAATAAATGGTATGATTTAATTCTTGAATAGTTTTAACATTATTAAACACAAAAATCATTCAAAAATATTTTATATTTTTGACGCTACAACTGAAAATATACATTTTACTACGTCGCGTCCCGGTCTTCCCTATCGTCTGCATCCTCGACTTTTCTTACATAAGCCCTTTGCATGCGCTGTTTGGCCTCGGTATCGTTTTTCTCATATCGCAGTATTCCTGTCACGTACGAATCCATCCGCGCGCTATAAGCACATTAAAATTGAGAAAATCGCGTTAAAAGAAGGCTGACAGAGCTACCGTAAGCTAAAGCATACCTGTGTACGCCGAAGCATTCCTTTCCCGTTATTATTATGTGTACATATGCGCGCATGTGCATACGAGCGTGAAGAATGTGAGACGCGTGAGAAAAGGGTTTTGGGCGTCAATAGGATAATAATAAGACGATTTTTAAAAGCGAGAAAAGCTTAGCTCTTGTATTTTAATCCGCGTTCGACTACAAGATGAACGTTTGAGACGAGGAGGCAATAAAAAGACGCGGCAACCTTGTCTATATACTTATTACAGAACTCAGTCTTTAACACACGCCCACGGAATCAGTTGCTTTTCTCGTAAGAAAAATTGGCTAGGGGAATGACGGGCCATGAATAATGTTCTCTCTCGTTCGTTCCATATCATATATACGAGCGTGGTCAACGGCAGGTTTCAGAGCGTTTTCATTGTACTACAGTCGGTTAGATACATTGGTTTACTAGTTGAAATTGAAAGCCTGATGTCCGGTAAAGGATGTTAATAGAGAAAGGGGAATGGTCGGAAAATAATTATACAAAAGATATGAAAAGGTTCGCGAAAATTTTCAATTCGCTTCAATCCAAGACATACTACCTTCTAAAACATTTCATAGCTTGTAATGACTTCTTTTTTAATCCATGAAAATAAATTTTCTGTCACTTATCGTTCATGAATAATTAAATGCAAAAAGCATGCACAGAATTTCCTTTAGTTTTTCTTTTACTTGAATCGATTTCATGAATAGGAATACATTTTTCCTAAGGGTGTAAATAATAGGAGTTTCTAACCTGGAGTTTTCTAAACAATTTTTTATTTCTAAATCTTACGTGCGACCATTTTTAGCGGAGATATTATAACTATCCAATGAAAAATGGAAATGTTGAAGGCTTGTTTATATCAAAGTACTAGTAGTAATTGCAAATATATCTTAATAGGTATCTTTGAAACGTAAATGTATTCTCTTTAGGATGCTTTAATCAAAAAGCGATAAGAAATGTTTGCCTTGCACTCAATACCATTTCAAAAATAGCCTAGCAATGATATTTTTTCCATTTGTGGCATATCTTGTTACAACTTTGCAATTTCCACAACGAACATTGATGCTTGTACCGCTGTTTCATTCCACTGCTCGTCGGTGGATTTAAACAAAGGAGCATTGATTTCTGACAGTTTAATAACAAATATCAGATTGTAGAATTTGTTGCTTGCGATTTCTGAAGTAACTATATTTGCAGTAACGAAAGGCTCTAGCGTATGTCACGCGATTATGCCAACATCTTATTTAGAAGTTGTTCGTTGTCGATCTACGATGTCGATGATGTCTGTTGGCTAACCTCTTGACATCGAGTATAATGGATTCTATCGATTTACAATCGACGGACTCACGCCTATCGTGTGTGGGACTTGGTGTTGATGGTAATGCTCTTGTAAGGGCGCATATCATTTGAACCTATAGAATGTCATAAATCAGATGGTCGAATCCCTCATAACCCCAGCGGCGAAAAACCATAGCGTGGCACCTGTCTAACAATAAGAGATTAACAAGGCGATCTCAAAGTCCGATAAATAACGGACCCTCAGATATTAATTTTCGCCTTACCACAACTATTTGTTAGTGAGAAGGTTACGAATATGATGGAAAAATAACTGCTTGTATAATATCAAAATTCACAGTGAAGAATGATACCTGCCGTCGAGTATATGAATGTTAAAATAAAGATCTTTTTCAAAGAGATTGAAGTGAACGTTCTTAAAAATGTGCAGTTTTGTAGTTCTAAACACAGTACAATATGGGATCATAAAGATTTTTTTATCAAAGTATCGTTTATTTTTTTTTTTTGTAATCAATCCAGTACAAAGAAAAACCTGATAAACGAGAGTTGAGAAAAGAGCAAACCAAAAATTATGTATTTAGTGTAATGATTCCTGAATTATTTTATCCCTAAATGAAAAGTTTGACCGCTATGAAAAAGTTTGAACACTAACCTAAAGAAATCGCATGTACTTGTAATTTTCCATATTTTTAGAGTATATTCAATCAAAAAAGATGCAAGTATCGATGTCGTTATGATCGGTTCCAAAATTGTGATAAGATTTGTAAACGAATTTTACAAATGGAGTATTAGTCTTTTTTTAATGATAATTCGATGATAAATAAATGTTCATGTTTTTATTATATTATCGTCAAAAAAACGAATAGATTAAGATTTTCTACGTCTCTATTTCGACACCTGTGCGATCGTTGATTCGACAGTAACAAGCTTTCAAAGGAAACATCGCCAATTCTTTGTTGATAGGTAATCTCTGCAAAAACTGATTGCACGTAAACTTTTTAAATTAGAAATTGTTCATAAAAATTGAGGTTAGATGCTATGATCTGTTTTCTTTAAAAAATGTACATGTGCCAATGGAACCATTCGCATTTAAATAACACTAACTAACGGAAATTCATATCTGCCTTATATAGAACTCTTATGTTGATGGATTGGAAACCTAAATATTAAAAACTTTAAAACACTTTTACATCGGCAATCTATAACGATTTTTCGCAGAGGTACTGCGCCTTTGAAATTACAAAAAAAATCCCAAAGCAATTCGTGATCCCTCAAGCTTGTTGAGTAATGTAATAATTGTATATTCTATAATTCATCATGAATTATGAAAAAAAAATCATCGATTAGTTTCACGCTATTCTTTTTAAAATAGAAATATATTTTTTACGGATATTAATAGATAAATTAACAATAGAGTAAAATTCTTATGCCAAGTGTAGGGGAAAGTGCGGCGGCTTCATACAGTTTTTATATTTCGTCTTGTGGAATGCTCTGGAGTATTAATATCTATTTCGTTTTATTAAAAATCTATAGTCTAACTATCCCCCTTTATAATAAAAACATAAAATATCCGAAAATTCACATGCACAGGTTTTTATAACACTTTAAAAAAAAATGGAAAATGTATGAATGTACCCTATATACGGGACATCTTCATACAGGCCATGGGGCACATTCATACATGAAGGGGTAAATTCATACAGTATAATAAAAAATACATATAATACTCCAAATATTTATTTTATGGTACTCTATGTTTAAAACAAATACTTTTTCGAGTTTTTAACTTTCATAAACATAATAATAAGAGAATAACATAAACATAGTTTTTGTATAGGAAGTTACCAATCGAAGGCACTTAAGTGTCTTAACTGTCTTTTAAGACTTAACAGTCTTTTTGATCACATTACTATCATACTAAATAATAAGTCATATAATTCTATGCATATATCTTCATATAATTGTTACTTTCAATAATTGTCAGTTTAGAAAACATATCACAAACAACATGAGTAATCATAAACATTAAAAATAGATCAACTTAAAGAAAATGTCATTACAGCTCAGACTTATGTCTGTTTCACTGTCATTACAAATTATTTTTCTCTTATTTATTTTGTGCTTTATCTCCCTTGCTCTACTTTTTCGTTCTTTTTCTTGTCTTTTTACCGCTCTGTTTTTTCTATTTCTTCAATTCTATTTTTTCAGGCCAGTTCGTGTAAATTGTAGATTTTCCCTATAATCGGCCTTTTTTTATTTGTGTGCATCTGTAAACTTTAGACAGAGCCCGTACCATTTCTGGCGTCTTCAATACTTTGGAAGTTGGCAGTGTACAATTATCAAGATCAACCAATACTGATGCAAGATTCTGTGGAACCAATGAAGGTGAGACATTGATGGACAAATGCGGTTGTGTTAGAGAAGAAACCGCAGCGAGCTCATCACCACTTGTGCTTTCATTGCAATTTGGTACAGGGTTCGAATGATACACCTGAACCGGTGCAAAATCATCATCACTGAAAATCAATTTATTAAAGGGCCATATGCTGGTTTTTTCAAAAGCGCTGATTATATTTCTACCATTGAACGATTCCAAATAAGGTATATTCGTAAGTTTAGCAATGTTATAAATATTTAGGGTTTTTCCTGGATTGGAAACATGTTAATCATTAAATGCTGTTTTTAATTTCGACTTTAATGGTCCAAATACGCCGACATCTAATGGTTGAAGGCGGTCAGTCGTATGTGGTGAAAAAGACCGGCACACATTCCCGTTGCCGCGGCAATAGTTAATTGCATCAATAGAGACGTAACTTTCATGATTGTCACATATAAATAAAATAGGATTGTCCTTCGAACATAAGCTAAACTTCTGGATGAGCTTTAGAACTTCTACAAAAATGCTTGAATTTATCCAACCGCTTTTCGTGGCTGTACCCAAAGAGCCTTCTGGAGCGCCTTCTATGAAGTGGTCCTTAAAATGTATACGAGGGAAGACAAACAGTGGTGATATTGAATTTACATTTGCTGATATGATACCATCAAATGTAACCAGCTGTCCTCTTTCGGCAGATACTATTTGGCCAATCTGCTTTTGAGATTTGTCAGCTAAGATTTTGGGTGTGCTCAGTACAGTTGAGATACCAGATTCGTCGAAGTTAAAAATCCGATTCGAAGTAAAATTGTATCGGTCATATATCGTTTCAAGGTTATGAAAGAAACCATTCACCGCTGTTTTGTTGAAACCGAATGATCTGGCAGCACTTGTGTTTTCAGGTTTTCGTAAACTCAAATTTGTATTACGTTTGTGGAAACTTGCTAGCAAATCTACTCCCGCCATCTTGTTTTCATCTCAACTTGAAGAATGTTTAATCACGTTGGCCTTAGCAAATTCATATGCGAGTCTTCTAACCTGAAAGCATGTAAGTTCGTAGTGCATCTTAGAACTATCTAAAATATATTTATTTAGGAGATCCTCTTCTTTGGTTGTGAAAACTTGATACGGTGCATATTTAGATCGGAAAGCATGACTTTCGCTCCCAGATTCTTGTGATTTGCGTATTTTTCCGATGCGGCTTTTTAGGGCTTGTGCATTTACTTCGTGTTTCGTTGCTGATTTCCGAAAAGATAGTTTGTTTTCCAAAACATCAGCGATAGCTAATAACATAGCCTTTTCATCAACCTCTCCACTCCGTGTTCCCATTCTTTTGTAATTTCTAACCATAATCGTTCTGCAAAACAAAAGTATAATATTGCTACAATGTTCATAATCAAAACAAAACGAAAAATAGAAGCACGTTCATACTGTATGCCATTTTGTTTATACGCGCCTAACTTCATATATGTCCAATGTATGTAGGTGCCCCTTGTATGAATCCGCCCCACTTTCCCCTACTAAAGATTGTGGTTGCAGCATTGAAATAATTTCTGATCAATCATTATTATATTAAATATTGCCACACATTTTTTTGAATTTAGTCATTATAGGTATTTCTTTATGTCTGAGAAACCTTTGTAGTTAGAAGTTATTTGAAAAATAATACGTTTTTGGAGTTGCTTTTTATGTCATTTGGATTTTTCTTTGAAAGACATAATAGCAAACTGTAGAAAACGGCTTGGTACTTAAATTTCGGTCTTTTATGAAGGAAGCTTTCTTTTATAATATGTTACGTAGCTTATGTAACTTTAACACAAGTAATCGGTTGGTGCGACCATGTCAAACGAAGAAATGTGCTACTTAATCCTGAATGTCATGGCGTATCCCCTTACAAAAATCATACTATTGTAATTAAAGATTGTAAAAACATGTACCTATTTCATCAGAACAGTTGCTTTCGTAGCTAAGATATCAAGCCATTACTTTGAAACATCCTATTTAGAAAAGTATTTCATTTTTGCCACAATTATATCAATTGTTTTATGTATTATCTATCTTACTCACTTCTTCTCATTGTATACGCATTCCCTCTGCAATCCTACACCGCTGTTTGTAAGTAACTCCTCTCAGAACAATATTTACGGTAGGTTGTAAATAATTTTTATTTTCAACGAATACGTGAAAGCTCTGTTTGAGGTGAATTAAAATGAAGTATTCTTAGCTAAGGGAATAGGGAGAGTAGATAGATACGGAAGCAAATGTAGGCGAATCAGTTACAGAGAAATCAGTTCGTAAGCTTGGGGCGAAGTTGTAAAGTAAGAAGGTTGTGTGGGTATATACATGTACGTACATGAACGAGGACTATACTCGGTGTTCGCCAGTCGGGTGTGTGACAGGAAGGTGTGGGGTTGAGGTTTGCCTTCCACGAAATGGGAGCCGTAGCACCGGTTAATGCCCGAAAAGCAGCGTGACAGAGGGTTCCCGCCGTGCGATGCAATGCGCGCCATACCCTCGTCGAGTTCGTAAACGTCACTAAATTATTATTAAACGGAAACTTACAACGACACTTAATTACTTAACAAGTTGTCGCTCTACCTCTACCTTGGAAAGCAGCAGCAGTACCAGCAAAATCTTTTGGGTGGATGGAACGAGATGGAAAGAGAGAGCGTGAAAGGGTGAGGAGTAGAGGTGGTCGAAACTGCAAGTAGAAGAACACGAAGAAGAAAAAGATGGAGAGGAAGAAGAAGATCTAGAAGAGGAAGACAAAAACAAGATATAGGGTCTGGAAGGAGACAGAAACTGCGAGCAAAGCTGAAAGGATCCTGTTCGAGGAAGGCAGACAAACAAAATGTTAAGAGATGAAAATAGTGAGAAAGAGAAAGCGAGAGGAACACACCGTGAGAGATTCTCTCAAAGCTGGTACCATCCCCTTCGTTTTCGCGCTGGGGAAACGAGACAGAGAAACAGAGAGCGTGAAAGAGAAAAACAGGGATAGAGAGGGGGGGGGGGAAGAGAGGAGAATCGTTGCTAGTCGGGGCCTCGGCAGGCATACGTTTCCCTATCTGCACCATTAAAAGTTAATTGGAGTAGAAGCTCTCTCTCCATGAAGCTCGGCACTGTCGAGAGCGAGTAGGGGAGGAGAAAGTAGAGGGAAAGCAGGAAGAGAAGAAGTACCTTTACCATGCCGTGTGTTCGAGGATGGTATCGCATGGCGGTACTGGAGCGTGTGGTGAGATGGGCGTGAGGTAGAAGGGTGGAAATGGGATAGGGTGGGTTGTGAGAAAATGAGAATCATGGTACGAAGGATACTCACAGAGAGAAAAAAAAGGGAGGGAGAGAGAGTGAAGGAGAGAGAGAGAGGGGGGTGGGCGAGTGAGGGAGCTGGTGAGAGGGTAAAACGCAGAGAGTGGGTGAAAGGCAACGAGTAAGAAGAAAAACGAAAAGTTCTCTTTTCTTCCCGAAAGGGCGCGAGAAACCTTTCGACGAAGAAGAAAGTACTATAAAACGCCAAAGAATCGGGAAGAAAAGGAAGACAGAAGATACATGCACGTAGATAGGGAAAAGGATAGAGCATATCGCGACTTTCTCTCTTGTGAAGAAGAAAGTGGGGCTTGAAATGGAATGGGAGAAGGCGAAGCAAGGAAGGGCGTAAATCAGGAGTTATCACCTCCAGGCCAGCCCTCCCCTCTGCGACGAGCCTTATTTTCCCTCTCCCTTTGCAGGTCCTTCTCTTCTCGTCTCGGACTTTTGGTGCCTCGAACATCAGTGTACCACAACGACTTTCGCCGGAGCTATAGCCTTTCCGTTCCCTTCTACCCGCTCATCTCCCTAACATTACAGAGTACAATATGCTATGGGATGAGCACGAAAGGAGACTGTAAGGACCGAAAATCTTCATTACGCATTCGCTAACAAATGTAAATCGCCTTGGGTGACTTAGACGATAGGAGAACGAGTAGCAACGCAGGGTGTCTTCTGGGTATTCCTGCAGCGCGCCTGAAATGTACTGAGCATACTTACAAACAGATATAGGCATATTTAAGCATGCACGCATACACGTATATACACGCAGTTATTACGAACGCACCCCATATGGCAAAACTGTGTGACACTCTTAGTGAAGTTTCGATCAGAACGGATGACACTCGGGAAGTGGAGATCCAAGAGAATAGCATACCATATGAATTTTCAAAACTTCGGTAAAAACACCCGGGCGTATTCCACTACCTCCATATAACTACTGCTGTTCCTTAACAGATAGAAAAAAAATAGAAGGCTCTAACTTGGGGAAAATCCGTATATTCTTGTTAAAATGAACGTTTTTTATTGAATGCACCCCAATGGGACTTGATGTTTTCTTTGTTACAAAGTTCTGAAGTTACATCAGAAAAGGATTGCAATCAATATTTAAGTATTTCATTGGGCAGTGAAACATCCTTCATTGCGTCAATACCGCGAAGTATGATCGTAAAACGTACGTACGTAGAATGCTATTGATATGGTTGTGAATGAGTCTGCATGTTTTTGACTGAAAAATGTGTGTTGACGTGTTGAAAAGGTGGCAACATATGATTGATAACTTAAAGTTTTTAAATGCTGAATAACAAAGCTCGTTTATTTTGCGTTCTTACAGAAGAAATCCACCTTATTTGGCAGCGGGAAGAAAACAGAGGCTTTAATTTCATTACTTACTCTTTTGAATGAAAAAATTAACTACAACATTATGAAACAAAACTAGAGACTACTCAAAGGAAACTTTAAAGTAAAAAAAAACAAAAAACTTTTCACTTATGGACGGTGAAGTTCTAGGACGCTTAATTAGAATTTTTTTTTTTTGGTAAAAAAGTCTATAATATTTTTTTGGCTTGATAAACTTTTGTTGCGACAATATTTTTAAAGTTGTGAACAATGAAAAGAAAATCGTAAAAATTTGTTTGTACAAAGCGGATTTCGGATAAACGGGGGTTTACTGTACCTACGTGCAACAAAACAACAAAGGCAGGCTCAAGCTATATCAGGTAATATTCTTTTCTTTTGTATTTTATATTTTGAATTTTAAATCAAATCTCCTGAATGTACGCAGTAATCTTCTAATAACCGGAAGATCATCATTTTATCCCATTGAGTTATATTGCTACAATGTTAGTAATTGTTTCTTTTTACACAATGCCTCCACCAAAACCAAGTTCCCAAAGAAGTCGCCAAACATGGTGCCAAACAGCAATGAGAAAGGTAATCGAATATATGCGAAATACAAAAATGGGTTTGCAGAAAGTTTCTTAAGTGTACAATGTACCATGAACAACTTTAAGACGGCTAGCAGCTAAAACAGATCTGCCAGCGGAGATAGTACATGCTGCAAAGTTGGGAAGAAAACCTACTTTACATGAAACACTTGAAAAAGAGCTAGTTCAGTATCGTTAGCAATGGAAGCTAACCTGTTTGGTTTACTACGAAGAGATATTATGAATTTAGTCTATCAGTTATTTTCAAATAGGTGTCCTAAGCTTTCATTTCGCCACCGAACAGACACATCTTTCGCTAACATAAGGTTAAAGGATTTAATAAAGAAAACGTGAACGATATTTTCAACCGTTATGAAAAATTGATGGATGACCACAAGTTCTCGGCCAACAGAATTTTTAGTGTTGACGAGACATGCATTAGTGTTGTACCACCCGAAATGGCGCAAGTTCTAAGTCAGAAAAGAAAACGACGAATTGATGTTTTAACATCAGCTGAAAGAGATTCCTTGATAACCTGCGTGATGTGGATGAGTGCTGGGGGCTCATTTGTTCCACCTATGGTGATATTTCCGCAAAAGAGAAATAACACGCTTTTGATGAAGGGTGCGCCACCAGGTGAGCCATAGAACAATGATGAGGATGAGAATTAAAAAAAAATAGTTTCATAATCGTGCAGAAATTGCATCATACTTAAAAAATGGAATTACCAGAAAAATACCCTTTTTTTCAAGGATCTTATGAATCGATATATTTCTTAATTTTGTTTCCTAGAAGCCACTATCAGCCCTAAAATATATCCAAAATTTAGATCAATCGATTAACGCATTCCCGCAAAATTTTGTTTCTAATTTTTACATACTTAACTTTCTTCAAAAACCAATTGAGTTAGGGATCTGAAACTTTCAGGATCGTAGTATTTCGTTAGTACCGATACATCCTCCCAGTGTCATTAAATTATCTCTCGGGGTCAGATTCAGAATATTTATAGCCCTATGGTTTTTTTCGCTTCTGTCACATAAAACAGAATAGTAGGGCCTAACGTAATAGAAGCGATAACAGGCAGTTTTATTTCCCTGTCATAAGACCTGCTGCCTATGATAAATGCCGTGCACAAAATATTTTAATTAAGAATGCCTATAAAATACTTTCTTCTCTTTGATACTGAAAGTCACCTCAATCTCCTTATAAACAATACAACAATATCCGAGTAAAGGAAACACAAGGGCAGAAACGAATGCGAAGTTCATTAAATTTTAGCACTAATATTCAATATTTAAACTACATTAGGACTCAAATCGGGCCACTCAAGATCTATTGCCTGCATTATAACTATGGTCATAGTAATATGCATCTTCACAAAATTTATACCTCGAACACTACTTTGCTGCCTATTTCATTACAAAATATTGTTACCAACAATGATACTCCCGTATAATTTAACAATAATATATACATATTGATCATCATCTAAGAGAAATGGTACACTATCAGTATCAAAGGTACAGGAAGCGATGATCAGGCTTTCCACTTTTGGCCATTTTTCGGAGTGATAAATCGATTTGGTTCTATTGCAGTCGTCGGCACGATATATACCTATATATGTGTGTGTATATAGACAATAGGCCCGTTCTGTCCGCTTGGAATATAATTTCACCAGACCTCTGCCCCCTCCTCGATTCTCTTTTTTCACTCGCTCTCTGCATCCGAATTGTCCCCCGAGGAACCGTTCCGAATATTTACCGGAGCACGGCAGAAGACGAAGCTTCTGCTGCAACTTAGGCGAGGCACCCGCGAGACTTTCAAGGCATGCGAGAGGAATAAGGCGAAGCGAAGGTCTACATACGTCTATAGAGCAACGGGTTCGCGAAGTACTGTATACGTATACTATCGGGGGTAATGGCGCGGGGGTAGAAGATACGAGTACTGTAAATCAGGTCTGGGATTTCGTTTCCATCGAGCCAGACGTCTGGATATAGCCAAGACGGAGTTAACCATGGGGAAGATTTCGAGGGTATACGTACATATATATTTAGTTTTCTAGAGTATATAGTCGCAAGCGGAGAGTACTATCTTTTACCTTTTTCGCGATAACGCGACCACATTCTCGATTGAATTTCACACAGTAGACGGACGAAGAGAGAAAACACTTCTCGTTGACCCTGAGATAGCGAAGAATGCGACAGAAGGATCGCAAAGAATGAATGTAGGAAGAGGAATTAATACAATAAAAACACCTGGATCTTAAATCAGGTAAGATCGATAAATGATAACTCGTATCTTTTTTGTCTTCCGAATAGTTAAAAGTCGAAAAGTAAACGAGGTTGACGAGAGTCATAGGGTATCGTACATTTGCACACTAATGTTGAATGTCACTATTGTCGTTAAGACAGGTACATTATTTATTCTTACTTTCTGATCTGACAAGGAATATCTTTTTGAAGTTATTCTTCTTTAGGCGTAGTAGGCAGTTCTGATGAGAGTGCTTGTTCACGATATCACGAACTGACCGCGCGGTACCGCTGCACACCATGAAATTAGTTGCGATTGAAAATTGCGCTCGAACCATCGTCACATACCGTGAAGTCACATACGAAGGAGATTTTTTTTTCTTTTCTTTTTGGTTTAAATTTAAGGTAGGTGTCTAGTCTAGAATTATCGGGAAATAGAAAAAAATATTATTTCTTTTTTTAACGTCTTATTGCGTCGAAAAGCACCTCTCAAAATTTGATGGCGAAATTCGCTATAGAAAAAAAATTATAGCGGTATGTGTAGGCATAAGTCGGAGGGTAGACATGCCTACTGTGAATCCCTACTCCAAAAAATCCCGGTTTCCTTTTTTTACGTCTACCTGCAACGGTCTTATTATATCCAGTCGGTTCTATTTTGGTCGTCTGTGAGTTTTCACTGTGATTTAGACAATGTACCGAAGTATTAGTGTTTGGAAATGACTCCATACAGGAAAGGCACGAAACTGAAGAAGCCGGCGAAAAAAATAGGCAGAGGTATCACGATTTTCAAGACAACTAGCATACATCCGACTACTGAACATCTTTTACGAGCACATCAGCGAAAAAGTTCTCTAATACCAGTAAGTTTTATGTGAAATGCGACGACGGGTTTAATTACTGCGTTCTTGCATTTCCTCTCGCCTTCTCCGCTTTGTCCGCTATGCTCAAGTGCAACATCTGCGGTGAAGATGTCGAGTTTAAAAAACTGGTGTGCGTGGTCTCGGTTTTAAAGTACATATTGCTTGTGACTATGGTGACAGGACTTACTCGTCATTTAGGAAATAATACCCAAAATAAGAACGAGTGCTACTACACAACGCTGTGGGCGATCGTGCCCAAACACACGTTTGTCGGCAAGGACGTTGTCGTACTAGGAGTCCATATTTCTTTTGCCATCTTTAGTGAAGGTCACATTACACTTCTAAAAGTGATAGAGGTCATGGGATGCACCATAGGACACGCTTCATACGATTACGCCATTCAAAAGGACGAAGATCGGATTTCGAAGGTTGAAAAAGCGAGTAACGGGGCGATGAAAGGAGGACGAAGAAATGGAAAAGCTGAACATCACTTTGGAGTGATTTGATATGGCCCAGGCATATCTGATTGAGCCATTGTAAGTATTAAAACTCGATTATTCCAAAAATATTAACATCTAAATCGGAAAAAGAACTTTAACCGCGTTTTTTTGGAAACTATTCTTTTTCAACTGGCGGACAGATAATCTCCGCAACGGCTCGATCGATTTTGATAAAACTTTGTGTGATTCTTTATTAAGGTATTTTATATGGTACCCATTTAGAACAAAAATTTACAATATGGAAATTTACAGGACGCAAATGGTGCAAAAATAGGCAGACGGTGGTGAATTACCACGTGGCAAAGCGTCCTCTTTAAAATAACTTTTTTTGTTTTTGTTTCATACTTGTTAATCCGGAGATTACCTGTCCGCCATGGAAACATTTCTTTTTTAAGGCTTTTTAAGGCTTTTAAGACTTTGACGCCCTCTGTAAAATTTTCAAAAAATGCTAGCCCAAAAAAAACAATTTTTTTTCTTAATCTATACGCTTTACATGATGCGCTGGAGTAAGTGTTATTATAATATCTAGCATAGAAGTTGAGAAAAACGATTTCGAAAATAAGCTTGTTTTTTGCTCTTTAGACTAGCCACGTATCTTACCTGAGCGGCGCGCATATGGCATATACCATGCCAGCTGCATTGTGTAGTAACGTACTGAAATATTACGTAAGATTTCCGAATACCCAAGTGTCGTGTTTAATAGAGGCAGTTGTTTAATTCAATTTAAGTGTTATTTATTTAAACTTGTATTCATCGTACTGTGTCGTTTATCGATCGTTTGACTCAGTTAAAATTTGTTTAAATGCACAAATAACTCTTTTTTACTCGCGTCAAAGAAGTATAACTTCCTATGTGTGTACATAAGTACACCCAGTTTTTTTTCGGATAAAAACATGTTCTTCCGCCCTTTCGGTCTTGCATCGTCTTCGCGTACATATTCGATATCTTTTTGGCTTATCGTTTACATTTTCTCAATACTGCAGTTTGCTCTCCTTTCAGTTTTTTAGAAAGTGATTTTCATGCCTGTCACATGGTTTTCCCTCCATTTGTCTAGATTTCCACTTTATTTATGATATTATCCAGGTTGTTCGATTGTATAGAGTACTATCGAGTAGCATCTCGTTGTGAACAATGTATATACAAAGCGTCCCATTTTAATTTATTTTCGGATATCAGTTAAGATAATCGGATCATATGGAAAAAAGTTTCGCATGGAACTTGTATTATATCAAAAGAATTTAAGGATTGCCATATTGAAATGTCTTGATACTTAGGCTTGTGGTCATTTGAACGCGTTCATTAATTTTCATATAGAAACCTATAATTACCCGGTCATCAGTTTTTAGGTGAGGTCTCGCAAAATATCACGAACAATAAAAACAAACGATTTCAACCTTAAAACCGATACCGTCGTGAAGCTTTATTTTTTTCCAATGGACCTATATCCTTTAACAGTGAATAATGTCGCAAAAATCTGCTACTAAAAATCTGTTCTCTGCATTGGGGATTCCCAATGAACAACGGGTAATTAACAATGGAACAGATTTGGAGGCATTAAATATCGCGACTTTAATTTTGCGCCATCTTCCATTCCTCGCTGATGGAGGTGTACACTATCTTGAAAAATACAAAATGGCAAATTTTGTTGTTTTTGAGATTAGAAACTTTTTTCGTCGTATTCGCCTCGATTTCGGAAAAATGTGATAACGACGATATTATAGGTTTCCATTTGACAGAAAAAATCGATATGATCGTGAGTCCTCTTTAAAACCATAAACTTATCATGGTAAATATTCGTTTGTAAATAAAATTAGGGCATCTCGATAACCGAAAATAACCGAAACATCAACGGCCATGTACAGATAAATATCTGATAAATTATTTACGTGGATGGGCGTACGTGTCGAAGCTCCCACCAATACGGCGGACGGGAACATGATGTAAATGGATGCTTTTGTTTAAATGAGACAAAGCTTTCTCATGTCTGAAAGGGGTCTTAAAGCTTTGCAGCGGCGTACGATAGATATATTATTATATATTCTTATATATCGGTACGGTTGAAGAATTTTGCTCTGACTCGATACGCTGAAATACATTATATATACCTACAACTTAATAATTCTATACATCTTGTAACGTTGTATAATTTCTCCCGCGCCGGTGGCCCTCAAAGGCAATCGGTTCACGTACAACCTAAAAAGTAAGTAGATAATAATTATGCTATTCCCCAAATTTCCGTTCTTTCACGATTATTGTAAATGTGCAAATACTTACCGTCGCCCCGAAGATACTCACCATTGCCAAGAAGAGGAGGATCCCTGAAGAAAACAGCTCGCTGAAATCATCGTCGCCCCAATTACAGGAATAACCTAAAATGCCAAATCGAGAAGATAAAAGAGAAACAAAAGAAAGAAAATGGAAAAATACTCACCTCCTCCACGGCCATAAAAAAGACATCCCCGAACTCTCAAGTAAACTTAAGAAAAGCCCCCGACGAGTACGAGAAAATTAATCCACTTCGCACCTTCACACGCGCTCTCTATAATACTTTAGAAGCACCTGTCAATATCCGCATACTCTCCGTCATAATGCGATCAATCTGCATAGAAACGGAGGAAGGATCGAGATGGCAGCACCGCACAATGAGCAACGCATATTTCCATTACCGTAAGCCCCGATTTCTATGATAAGACTCTTCGCTATCGACCACCTGACCTAGGTACATCTTTTCTCGGTAGATCTCCCTAGCACGGTCCCGAAATCATCGATCCCCCATTGACTCATTATTGCATAATTCGTGCCGCTGCTGCCCAACCACAAATAAGCATGTCCCGACAAAGGGACATGCTGGTCGAGAAAATTTGGAGTTTCCGGCACGACCATGTGCTCTGACTTTGAGGACAGTTGCCGGCGAGAGCGCAAGAAAAGAAAATGATCAGCATGACATTTTTCGGAGATTAAGTTGAACGAATTACAGTTGAGAGAAAATATAAGAGAAAATTATTAGAGTGAGGAAGTGGTGCGAGAAAGATAATTAAAGGGTGTGAGAGAAGGATGGCGGTGCGAGAGCGAGAAGATGGAAAAGAGGACAGAGAGAACGAGCCACGAGGAAAAAGAACCCGCTGTATAAACGTAAGCGTTTGCAGAGTTCTCTCCCCGAAAATATTGGCATATTTTCGTTTCGAGATTCCCCCTTTTTATTAGCCACATAATTGTAAATTAGAGTTATCCCATCCCAAACTTTCCACCGTACGTTTTTAAGACTTTCCCCCATATAGTACGTGCCCCCCCCCCAGCCTCCAGTATCCAACCGTTCCAGTCCCAATGTACAGAAACTACTTATATCGAAAAAGATTCAGATAGCGACTTGTGATTATTAAGAGACTAATAGAGTCAGAGAATCCACCCTGAGCCGCCCAACCGTTCAGTATTACCCCTCCCCCGAACTAGTTTTCCCCAATTTTTCTTATAGATTATACATAGATATATTTTTTGTTAATTTTCAAGGGAAATTAACTGACACCCAGATTAATAGCATTTAAAATTATAGTTATTTTTTTACGTTTGGGGAATCTCCCGTGTAAGATTACCGCTCCCCAAAGATCATCCGCCGATTAATATTGTTCTTATAAAATTTTTTTGAGTGATAGATGCATTTTTTATATTGGACAAACTTCTTTTGTTATTGTCATTTTAGGTTTAATAAACCGATATTGTTATTTAATTTGGAGTCACTCTATTAAAACTTATTAATACTTTTGTTCTTTCCCAATCCTAATTATAAGGTACATGGCCATAATTTTATCATGTTAATAGTGCATACGCAAATATTATCGAAATGAATCATATAAATTGCTTTTTCGATAAACCAAGTTAATTTTCCGGTGACAGGAACTTATTATTCTCTGCAAAAAATGTGAAATGTACAAATTATTTACTCTCAAAATTAGAAAACATTATTTTCCGAGATGTTGATTTGTACCCAATTTCGTCATGAAAAAATGGTGTTGTTCCTAACTTCGTCAATTTCTGCATGTAACTTCGTCACTGGAACTAGGAGTTTCAAATATACGCTGCAAAACACGATTTTATCATAAATAATCTTTTTATTAGACAATTATTTTGAAGTCATTAGAAGTAGTATCACATTTTTGTTATCTTGCGTACAACATCATATTTTTCTATTCACTCACGTCGACATAATATATGCCTCTGCTATTTAGCAGCATGAGTGGAAGAATTTTTTTAATAATTTCATGCCTTTCGTAAATTAGCATGACGTCTTTATCAGGCCATTTCCATTTGTTGCCAATACCCCCCATTGTCATCATTTGTTGCCAATACCACCCATTGTCACCCCTCATTGTTTTCACTTCAAATGTTGGTCCGTTTTTTATATCAATTACGGAACCTGGAAATGTTTCACCCTCATATACGATAATCACATAATCACCTTTGCAAATCTCGCTTATGTTTGCATTGTGTACGTCATGTTCGTCGTTTTTATTTCCATCGATTTTTTTCTTATTTTTAATTTTCGATTTGGTTTTTGAAAATATTTCGTCCATTTCTTTTTTCAATTTTTTAACATCACTATGATAAGGATAATTCAATAAAAATAATCAAATTATTCGATCGACGAAAAAAATAGAACACTTTTTCAGAAGGGCTTACCCGGTTAACAATGCAAGTATTATTTTGCCCACGAGACGAAATAAGGTACAAACGCAATGTAAGTTGGATATACTATCGTCATTAAGGATTATGAGTCTTTTACGAAAGATAATGGGTATAAAATAAAATTCAAGGTATCTTCGGGATTGAAATTAATAAACATTAAAAAGCAATACGATCATTTGTTTGTTTTAAAGCCGTTTTTTATTCAAATAGATTTGACGAAGTTATATCCAATGCACGAAAACCTGGTATGTAGGTATCTAATATCATCACAGTAAATTGACAATCCGAAAATTGAAGACAATTTTTATTAACGCGGAATAATTATTTGACGAAATTGGATCTAGGTGTTGTTAATTATATGCCAATTCATAAAAAGCAACTATAAAGCAATATTTTATTTTTTACATACATAAAAATGAATCATAATGCCGGAAGCCTCGTGGAATAATTTCGTCAGTATGACGAAATAAGCATCACGGAGCATTCCGACGGTGCGTAATATCGTGATACACTTTTCAAAAATAAATTATGATAAAACTTCAATGCATATCATTTCTACGATCTACTTAACCGTCATCAATACAAATAAAAGCAAAAACAATTGAATTTACTTATCGATAGAAATAAAAAAAACCTTGAGAGACGTCCGCCTGCCACTAGGTCTTGTGATAACTGAAGGCATTGAGTCGCTAGCATATCGACCGGACAACGAATAATATCTTTCTTTAATTTTGTATCCGTATATATCAGGTTATAATTCCCGGATTCAGACCATATAATATGGTTACATAGTATTGAAATCGCAAAATGAAGCCAATTTATATAAGATTGCTTATTTTATTTTATTTTTCAAAACGTGACGAAGTTATAGCCGTTTACTTAGCCCCCATCGGCGTGACAATATATATATTGAAACGGAACTTTTGCAGCATCGAGCACCAGGACGTTACTCTGCAAAACAACAAATACATTATTAATCAAACACGAAAAAGAGGGCGAGGATTCTCGTAGTAGTACAGAGTATAAACACCGAGGAAATAATGAGATGACCATGTCTTCGACTCACCGATTAACCAGAGGATCGAGATCCTAAGCAACAAAGCAATCCTCGAGAGGTGAATACTTGCGAAAAGCACCCTTTTGACGCCCCCTGTTTGGCCGAGGAAGCCTGTAGAGGTGGAGGTTAGACTAAGCGGCGTGCAGAAGTAGAAACCTGCAGAAGAGAAGCCTCGTCAGAAAGACAAGTCGAATCAGTTAAACGGATTGGAGGACAGCTCGCTTATTGCATTATATAGGCCAAAGATATTCGACAGAGAAACCAGAGAGGCCCGCAGTATAACCGCACTTCACATCGTATGACGACTCTACGTAATCATCAAGCGAACTTTGCTCCTCCTCATCGTACACGCGGACGGTCACGCCAATCACCTCGGAAGAGTGGTGATATTAATCAAATTTATCAGCCGAAGAACAAGAAACACAAAGTACAAGGAGGCAGGAAGGAAATGGGCTAGAAGAAAATAGAAAATTTGCCGATCCCACGTCAAATACCACCGCGCACTCAGCACAAATTTCCGCTCTAGTCAGTTGTAAGGGGAGAAAACAAAAAATACAACACCGAACTCATCATAAAGAAGGCTGAATCCACAAAATTGTTACACAAAACATCACGCAAAAATCGGCAACACACACCTGTCGCTTCGCACGGCGACCGCCACCTTGAATATTGAAGGAAGAGAAACAATTATGAGGCTAGCTTTCAGGAGATATGCCGCAGCGCTATCCCGCCATCGATAAAAGAAATCCGCCAATCAAAGTCGATCATCGATCGAGCACCACCACCTTCGGAGCGCAGACAGCAAGAATCTACGACTTATTATTAATTTTAGACGTTTGTTAACAACAAAAAAGTGAACAAATTTATTCATAATAACAGAAAAAGATTATATAATGAAAAAAACGGTTTATTCGTTATTAACAAAAAAAATTTACAAACATTTATTAAAAAAATTGTAATTATGAGAAATCCACGATCTATCTAGGCTTAAAAGTTGTTAAATTGATAGAAGTTTAAAATGAAACGTTTTCAAAAATTCATAATATGCACTCACTTTAAAAAAAAAGATTTAATGTTCAAAACTTAAAAATCACATTCAAAGACGAAAATTAAAAAAAAAGATTCAATTTGGCCTAGTAATAAAGAAGTTATGAGCAATAAAGCCGAAAAAAGAGCGATTTTTTGAAAATTCGATATCTTTTAAACGGGCAATCAAAAAAATTTCACAATTTACCACGAAGAGTTTTTCGATGGGTACTAAAAATATCAAAGAATTGAGAAAATAAAAAAGAACTTTTTGAAACCGGTTCACTTGGCGTGGAATGTCCCATGTATATATATATATATATATATATATATATATATATATATATATACAGTTACGAGTGATTCAAATTGAACCATGCCATGCGGTATTCCTTCGGTAGGAATCACTCGTTTGCATAGTGGGAAAAGCCGGCACCTCACTCCCAAAGACAGATCGCCGTTCTCTTTCCTTCCGAGTCCGTCGACCATATCGATTGTCAACGAGTACACTCAAATCGCACGTGGCGATTCGGGGAGAATGCTACCGTTCGCTTGCCTGGTCAGCCAGCGATCTACGACGAGGTCGTGATTCTCACCATCTCAAAGAGCAACAACAGGAAAGCATCAGATCCTCCGATCCGGGATCGAAGGACTCACCTGAAACATGAAGAGATTTGGCAACCCAAGAGCCACGAAGATTTGTATTGAACCAAACCACCCCAGCACTGAACGTTTCAAATCGAAAATTTATGATTTAATTGAATGTGGGCGTGAGGAGAAAATTAATTTAATGAATTTGTGAGTAGAATGACCGTATGAGAGTAAAACGAGGTATGTGAGTGTTTCGCCGGACAACGCATCAAGTAATTGCAATTTGCCACGTATATTTAGGATATGCGTAGTAAACGATTTTAAGTATCTAGCAATTTATTGTTTTCTATTGTAAAATAAGAAATTATAAAAGAAAGTTTGACCGAGTAACTCAAAGTAAAGAAGTTGATAAGGTGGTTTAAATATCTAAAAAAAGAAACTTGAAATAAAGAAATAATAATCGAATATTATTTGAGGGAGATTTGATAGCTCGACTCCTCGCGTTTTGAATATTAGTTTGTAATGGTGTTGCAATCAGCATCGACGACGGTAATGTTTTACCGACGAGGGTCGTAAATCCTTATAGTTGTATTTGAGTTCATCGAAGCTTTAGCTTCCTTGATACATTACGTTGTATTAAAGATAGTTTAATGAATAGTAGTTTGACTTCTTTCACTATGTTTTATTTGAAAATGAAACATTACTTATATCATCCAAATAATTCAAGATATACCAATATACCATAGATAAGATATACCGATATACCAAGTTCAAAGGTTCAGGATATCCCTTCTTCTCGAAGACTGTTTTAGAAGTGATGAGATTTTCCTTTAACAGAACTCGGACAGCTTGTTTATTGTGGGTAGGATACAATTTTCTCGGAGGAGGGGATGGCTTAACAAACAAAGAAAGCAAGAAATATCCCAAAAATAACAGATGCGTTAAATGTCCTTATGACGTACGTTGTACAAAAGAGCGAGAAGCTGACGGAGAACAGTATCGACAGTCTTCCGTGCACACTTAGAAAAAAGGACTGCGGCCATAAATTACTAGATACTCTTGACAAAGTAGTAAATATCTCTCTTTTCTGAGAAAATTACCCACATGTGAATTCAATACTTTCTTCAACGCTCGTTTGTATATTTTTCGGATTGCGTTGAAGATTTCAAACCCTTATAAGTTTAATTATAATGTAACGATAGAGACTCTTAAGTATAGGTCCAAAAATACTCGATTTGAAAGTGTCCTCTACTTATTACAATACGTATTCAACAAATGGAAAAAGATAATTTTCCGTGCTTGACCAATAAAATTTAACTCTTGATCATCCAATGAAAAGAAGCGATGTGAACTATAAAAAAATCCCTTCTCCAACCAAAGGAGTGGGTGTGAAGTTAACATTTTTAACTGATCAGAGTTTTTAAGGCAGTTGTCCATGCGTGATACTAATAAAACGATGCAGTTATTTTTCATACAAATTAAAGTATATATAGTTATCAATTGATTTCAGTAAAGTGTATAACTGTATAACGTACGAATTAAACAAATGAGAAAAAGCAATTATATCGGAACCGTAAATAAATTTCTAATGTGTTTTTCCAGTTTGACATAATACGAGCTCTGCCCATTCTGGCTGCTGTAGGCGAAAACAAGGCTAAAAAATACGATGATGAAATCTTGAATACTCCTCGGTAATAAACACGTGTGAAAAACTAACATGGAAAAATGATTGTAAAAATAGAATAGGATTTAAGAAAATTGGTTTGAATCAATTTCGAAAAACAAGGTAACAAAATGAAATTTAAAAAGTTAAGTTTTTTTCATTCATTGGTACACTGGGAAGACAGTTGTTATAAATAATAATAATGAGTTTATACCTACCTCTTTGTTATTAGTTTTAGGTAACAACATGTCTGAAATAATGAGTATAACCGTTCGAAACCATACGCGTAATTGATATAGTTGAATTGTCAAGATACCCGGATAGTTGATACGTAATACTGCTATTGGTCAGTCACGGCTCTGAATGCGACATGAGTGGCGAAATATGGAACCCTACAACGTGATACTTTTTGTGACGCTTTTTTTGCCATATTCATATAAGACATGGAGCCTAAACAAGAGGAGACTAAACTGTGGCTTACGGGAATGGTACAAAATTTGTGGAGTGTAGCACTTTCGTTGTTAGCCGGGAGTGCCACTGAACACGGCAATATTTATCGCAAGAATACCACTACCCCTAAATATAATCAATGACGCTGCTATTCCCGGATAATTGTGATTAGTTATTATTTATGGTATTGTTTGTGGACGCTGAAAAACCTATTTCTTTGAAACCGTTGAGATTATTGACTGCATAAAGTCGTGACAACGTAGAGAACGGGATTTGTGGATAAATCGAATATTTCTCGAGAAGGGCAAGCGGTGTGGTTCCGGATTGCTCGCTAGAAGACTCAGCAGAGGTCAAACGAAGAAAATTTGCTAACAAAAAAAAGGCATTATCCGATAACGAACATTATCATAACCTTTACCACTGAGGGACTTGGAAAAGTTATGTAATGAAATATGAATAATATGCGGAGCGATTCTTCTGAAATCCTATATTTTCGAGTTAATGATTTTTAATCGAAACTCATTGCATTGAAATACTTTAATACACTACAATATACTACAAATATTTATTTAGATAAAACCAATCTGACAAGAATAATTATTTTGTATGAACTATTTTCAGGCTAATATTTTATTTACTTATAAAAAGAAAAAAGGAACGTATAGCAATAGTTGTCCTTCGAACTGCATATATCATCCTTATTCATTACATAACTCTCACCTGACCCCAATCGTCGCTAATTCATAGTGTAGTTTATCCAAGAATTATCATACCTCGTATACACGCGCATAGAGTATGAATATATACATGACACTTGGATGAAAATTCAGAGGTGAACGTTGGTGCTCGGGTATTAAGAGATCTTATTAAAAGATTGTTGCTTTAGTCACGAGACGCTTGGTTCCTGGATACATTCGCGCATCCGCGTTCTCTCTTCCTCTGACATACTGGCGGAGAATGCTATGTGCGAAAGATATATAATGAAAGACTAAAAACCACTGGGGCGCTATTTTCCCACAAGAATTAAAATATCTGCGATTAGGGGATACGGGAGTTTCCGCGTTGAATGCTTTTTCTGAGAATTCGCCTCGTTTCGTTAAAGGCACTTGCTGGGATGTCAAGAAATTTGGACTATTTTTCTTTCTCTCACCATTAATAATGACTGCACTGACAATGAGAGTTATCCTCTCTCATTGTCAGTCCGGCTATATAGATCTCCTCTGTTATATAGGTCACTCCTATATAAGATAATGAGGGTTATCTTAATAATACAAATAAAAACTAGTTAGCCCCTTGCCCTACAACCGTTTATGCATTATTATTGACCAGATGCGTACACTACAATGTATTTTCCTAAAAATATTAGAAACAAAAAAAATTTCTACGGAATGTTTCCAAAAAGATACTTAAGTGCATCTGATAGTGATAGTGAGAGTAGTTACATTGTAATTTATTAAATTAAAATATCTTTCTCAATTAAACCAGATGCATCTTACACATGTATTTGCATTTCTTAAATCGTGTGTAATTGGTACAACTGAAGAGCAATTTGCCACGTTGTTGGAACTTAGCGTTTGATTGTATGCGGGGTCATCTCGATTCCAAAAGTTTTCTGTAAAGGATTATACGGTAAAGTGCGGGAATGTATTCGCCCGAATTTAATCACCATAATTTTCTTCCATGTTTACTCTACAGATAGATGCTTTGAGATCCTTCTCACACCCTGTCAGTTTAGTGAGAATAGCGAAGAAAAAAGGCGTGACGTGGTTTTGACCTCGGTATGCAGTAGTGCGTTAAAAAAGTGAAATTCTTTTTTTTTTAATTTGATATTTAATTTTTGAAAGTAAGCTCTTTATAATAAAAAAGGCCAATAGATATTTTTTCATTTTGGACTATTACAATAAATTATCCATTTAGAGTGACAAATGAGGTACGCATGCAGCTACAGACTCCGAAAAAAACAAAACCATGCTTGCGGTTTCGTGATATCACCTCGATAGTGAAAATGGTCATACCGGAAAACTATTGGCAATAAACAATTACAATTCCATGAAAGGTGGAACTGACATCTTTGATCAACTATGTCACGGTATACCGTTGCGCGGAGAACGAAATGATAGCCAATGACTCTTTTTTTAGCATTCTCGACCAGACAATAGCAAACAGCCGTATTTTGCATACATGTACAAAAATAAATGCAAATAAAGAAAAAAAAAGCTGCCGGACCGTGAATACCAAAACAGAATTGCTCACCATCTGTTGCGGCCTTTTCTTAGAGGTTGCAAAATGCACCTTCATTGGGGTCTGGAATCGTAGCAACCCTAAACGTTATTCTAGGCAAAGATGAAGAGGTCCCGAAATACGAGTATAGTGAAAGACCGGAGTTCCCAAAATGCATCACGTGCAGTCTATGCGATCGCGAAGATGATAATAAAACAAAACTCCAGTGCCCCTCATATAGAAGAGCTATGTGTAACATGTACCGAATGTTTTATATATTATTTTCGGTGAATCCCAATAATATTATGTTATTGAAGGCGGAAAATGCCAAAAATATATATTTTTTTATCAATAATGTACCGCTGACTTTGTTTTTGTTTTCATTTTTTACTACTCCAAAAATGCCAAAATTCAAATCTCCAGATAAATATGGTTTTTGGAAAGTTGGTCAACACTGTATTTTTTCGCATATATAAAAATTCTTCTTTAAAAATCCGGAAGGGATTTTTTATTATCGAAGTTTAAAAAAAAAATACGATTTTTTTTCACGTAAAAATGCATTTCTCAATGCATGCCACACTTTACACAAATGTTTTGGCCTTGAATTTTCGTTTTCGCGAAAAAATAAATTTAGGACCATAAACTAAGGATAATTGTCTACGACAAAACACGTGCAAAAAAAAATAAAGAACGCATATTTACCGAAATACAACGGTTTAAAAAACGCCTGAGGTGAGCTTGACCCAATATGCACTTACAGATTGGCAAAGGAGGTGTGCACTTGGAGGGTTGAGCCATAGGGCAAGGGGTTAACCTAGTTTTCAGGTATAGATAATATAAGTTCATTTATATTGTTTGAGGTGTGCATACACCTCGGTCGCTCGGAAAATGAATGTCTTTTTTAAAAATTCATATCTTGCAAAGTATAATACGAGACATTGTTATTTTGCAATTCCAGGTGAGAAACGGCTTTGAGAATGTTTCAAATGAATTTGAGTTCATAATATTTAAAAAAAAATAGCTGCGCTACAGAAATGTCCACGGAATTCTTCGGTTCGATACGCGGGCATGTTGCTGTAGATGTACTACCTTTATGTTGGTTCTGAAGAAAAATATTTACTTAAACGTGGATAGTACCACTACAATGTAGCGTCGCGATCTTTTTCGCTCATTAATGAAATTATGGCGTGTCGAAGATAAAAAAATGGATATTTTTCACCGTAGGGTCACGAGAAAAAACCTTAATAAAAGGTGTTACAGTTTTATTGTTAGAAAAGTATATTGTAATGTTGTTTATATATACATATGTGTACACCGATGTATATTTACTGAGCGAGAATAATGATAGAGACGTACATCGACACGGGAATTTAGGCGAAGCCCAAATTCGCCATCTCATCGACACACACATACCACACGCACACAGTGTACGACGTATTCTTCAACAAAAGGCAATCAAGTAATAGTAAAAATTCTACATTATCACTGCAATCAAATCAATAGTTTGCAAGATTTTCTTGACACTATGGCAAAAAGGTTACTTTCGAGATAATCGCAAAACAAAGTAAACGTGCGGTTATTTGGATGATGGTGCAGTTTTGTAAGTCCTTCAATCAGAGATCCTGGTCCAAACATGTTTCATTCGGCAGCTGATTCGGTGCCGTGGGCCTCTTTTTGAGAAGATCCACGTGCTTGGCGTGCTTTTTTTCATGCTTTTGTAAGTCGTATACACCGATCAAATTACGTGATTTACTACTCGCAGCGTCTCGACCTTTCTACAGAAATATACCTCTAACTTCAACAATTCTGCGATTTTTAAGACTAACTATTATTGCTCATGAAATTTGAAGGTTTATTAAATATAAAAAAATATGAAAAATTGTAGGATGGCCACACGCCTTAAATGCCACTCGCGTAAATCGATAATCACTTATTGTAATTAACGATAATGAAAATTGCGCAGAGAGATAAAGTGAGAATCAGAGGTGGGATAAATTGAAATAAAGAAAATGTGCTTGTGAAATTATTAGTAAATAATGAACAGTAGGTAATTATTCATGGGATATTTCATATTCAGGTGTGTGTGAGCGGACTGTTTATATACCGAGCGGCGGGGACGAACATTGCGTTCACGCATTTACGTCCTTCACTTCGAAAACAACGCCGCGGGTTCAGAAAAACAAACGCGCTACAAACAACACGTACGAGTATTTTTACACAAAATGAAAAATGGGTTGAAACAATGAGACAGTATTAATGTTTTTGGAATTGTATCAAACATAATCGATAATGTGGAATCCGAAGCATTTTCAACACAAAAATAAGCAAAAAATGTTTAACTGTTGCACTGATTTCCGAAATGATGAGAGTACGAATACATGAACTGAAGAGCTAAACAAAAATTTCTTAATGGCTACTGTTCCACCAACATTGCTGGAAGACGCTGGCATCGATAAAATCGGGTGCTGGGGAAGATGACATTCATCACCTCATCTGGTTCGCATACCAAATAATGGAGAAGTTATCCATGCCTGTATCCAACTACGAGGAATCAATAAACATCGATACGGCATACTCGTATACGAATTAAACGGAATGTAAGTTTTATGTACCTATATTTGATACTTAACTTTTTATGTTTCTATACTCAATGTCATACTTAGGTAAGGTTATGTTTATATATTTTATAATTAGGTTACCTATTCGTCCTCGAATTACTTTTACAGCATTTTTGTCCATAATACAATCATTTGTTTATCCATTTATTGTAAATAACATATTTTAGAACAATAAACGTAACCAAAAATGGAGCATAAACCGACTTTCATAAAAAAAAGATCGTAAATTTTCAAGTAAAAATAAAATCCTTTCGGCGTTGTATAGCTTAATATGTGTACAATTAGGAAACAAATACAGGTAATGTGTTACTTTTAAACAGTATATTTGTTTTGATTACCAAAAAGGTCGCTTTTTTGGATAGCAAAAATCAGAGAAAATAGTATTTTTCGGTTTATTTTTACATTTGTTTATGACAAATGCAGATTTTTTTTATTACATAATCGTAGTAAAGAAGTAAATATGAAGTGAATACAATGAAAAAAGATGAAGTACTTATTATTGCGGAAAATTACAGAGAAATGGTCCATGTTTGTTGTGCACGGCTACGGTGCGACACGACTTGAAATGCGAGTCAGCCAGGGTCGTTAATCCTGACACCAAATTGTTAAAGAAAATTTGATACCGTTACGTTTTAATGTTCACACACTCCCACACCTCAAATTAATGGGATGAGGGTCGTTATTAGTGATTACTCAAATTATATAAGTTGAACAATATTTAATCACTATAAAGAATACTTGATTTTACAGAATTTAACAGTCTAAGATGAATACAAATTTATTATGTTTGGCCACTTGAATTTTGGTTCAAGTGACTACGAGTCTTATTTCGAGTGAATCTTTGGATTTCAGAAAAACTGTTCCGGATGGAGTTGGACTCGTAACTGCCTACAAAAATTGAATTTGGAGAAGCAGCGTTTGATGAATTTCGTAGGCGAGTCATGAGGACTAATTCTCATTGGTTGAAAAATGTTTTAGACAAACTCAAAGTTAGGAAATGGTGAGGTAAAAAGTTTGTTACAAATGAGTGAAAAGGTATTGCCGATGACCGCTCGAGCGCACGTGCATACAATCATGTCATAAACACGAACTGCGCGACGCGCTCGGTCGGCCCGATGAAGGATTAACTCTTTAAAAACATTAAAATGTGCGTTGTAGCTCACGAATAATATACAAGAGAAGCTATTGGAAGTTGACTAACATGTGCAGGGTTTTTACATGCACTAAATGATTGAAAAAAACTCTGGCAGTCGACGAAGTAAAAATTTGAGAATTGCCTTATTGAACTTCTAAAGGACTACCCTGCTTCTCACAATATGATAATAGAAAAAGAATATTCTTTTGTCCTTAAAATGTACCGTTCCGTGCGTAGCTCTAAACAATGTATGAATAAAGAAATTTGACGACGCGACGGAACAGTCCACGACAATTTCATAATCAGATTCACCTTCGGAAATTTCGTCTCGCATGGTTTTAGGTCCATCCCTCAACAAATATTGTATTTTCGCAAGCCTTTCCTTAATACTACACACCAACAATAATACATATATTTTTGAATTTTATTTCGATGTTAGAATCATATAATACATACTTGTAATACATATTAGATTCTTTTTAAAATACGGGAAAACAAATTGAAACTTTGAAATGATATTATTGTGTTTCAATATTCTTACATATTCTATATATATTCTTATAGGGCATGTAACCCTCTATAATAAAAGATATGTTATAATTTCTCGATAAACTCACTTTTTCAAAAGTTATTGAAATTAAATTTAGTGTCAATTTTACTTTGTATTAGTTCTCTAATACATATACGAGGGGGGATCCAAAAATACAGGAATTTCACTATAACTTCTTTATTTCTTAATATTTTTACACCAAATTTTGATCATCTTCAAAGTATTCTCCTTGACTCCATTGTTCAAAACATTTTTTAAATTCGCTTATCGGAATGTTTTTAGGCCTTTCAGCGATTTTTGCTTTACATCCTCCACAATGGCAAAACGCTTTCCTCTCGTGTCCATTTTCAGTCTGGGGAACAAAAAGAAATCGCAGGAGGCTAGATCCGGTGAAGGGGGGGGATTGGATTCATGCCGTTTTCGTCAAGAACTGCTTTATGGAGAGAGCGGTGTGAGCCGGCGCGTTGTCATGATGGCCAACTATCTGCCCTTTTCTTCCGGAATCCCTCCCTTAATCTTTTCAGAACCTCCAAGTAGACCTTCTGGTTAACAGTTTGACCCGGGGGAATGAAGTTTGCGTGCACAACACCTTTACAATCGAAGAAACAAATGAGCATTGTCTTGATGTTTAACTTCACTCAGCGAGCTTTCTTTTGGGAGGAGGAGAGCCAGGTGTCTTCCACTGGCTTGATTGCAGCTTTGTTTTATAAGCAGTATTAAACATTACAATAGTTTTCACGGCTGATTTGCCTAACAGGAAGCAGAATTTTGCAGCTGCACGTTGCTGTCGACAATCGGCCATCACATTTTCGGCGAAATGGAAAAGGTTGTTTCACTAAAAAAATTACCACGGATGAACCGATGTACTCACAACGACAGAACTTCGAACACTAACTCAGGAGATATGTCCCTAACGAACACTTGGTCAAGCAATGAGTTTCCCCACTCTTCCTCACAGTTGCAGCCCAATTCCCGTTACTTTTAGGTCCACCTTCGTACGGGTAATAAAAATAATTTCAGGAAGCTTAAACTTATTAGAAAGGCGAAAGGGAGCATAAATTTAAATTCACTTACCTACCCGAAATACCGATGCCGTTGGTACAGTGGGTCTTCTGTGGCAGGCTGGACACTTCACTCTGTTGTGCAGACACAAAATAACCAATCATGATGCCCCTTGGCGTACGACATAACTCCACTAACTATTTTTTTTTACCACCAGGATCCGAAACCCACTCTCTCCAAACTCCTGAAATATTTCATTTTACAATTTGCCTTGTTCCTTCAACGACCCAGTGTACCAACGGAGGATTAGTTACCTTAACCTATACATACTAATATTTTATATAATATTAATAAAACAAAAATGTGCTTTTTATAATGAATATTTTTGAGTCACATACAGTAAACATACATCACATACACAATTAATCGATACGTTATTCTAAAGTCATTTATTATGAAAGTAGTTAGCAAATTCTTCTCTTATTTCGCTAGCATTTAATGTTGCCCGTGTAGCTACGTTTGGGAAGGGTATTAAAACGGTCATCCCGTGTAACGATTAAAAAAAATGGATTTTTTTGCATACATTGCACCCACATATAGTGTAGAATATGTGGGCGGCAAAGTTTCCGAAATTCGGTGTCGTTGAGAAGTTACAACGTTAAAGCTGAGTAAAAATTGTAATGGTAATAATTGTGTTTAAATCTTTAAACGCGTTTTTTCAAACCGATGACCACGATATCTTGAAATCTGCTGAATGAATTACAATGAAATTGTAATGACTTATTCAATACTCGCACCAATAGTCGTTCAGCTAGGATAATTCTGATTCATGGAGCGGTTTGTTTTTCATATTAAAAAGGTTATGAAAAAACGTCAAAATTTCCGAGAAATTTTCAACAAGATGCAATTATAAAAATGTACTTTTCAATCTTTTTCATTAATTCTAGGTCAAAGGATAGTTTATAGTTCACAAATTAAAATACCGTTTAATTTGTTTTTGTTTTAGATAAGCCGAAAGACCATAATCGTGATCACCGTAAAAAACTTTTTTTTTTACATGAGTGGCTGAGTTGCCCTGTACCTCAGCAAGGAGCGGCCATTTTGGCGTGAACAGATTGTAAAATAGGTTTAAAATATGGATAAATATACGGAGTAAATTTGGCAGTTGGATGTTTATTCAATTCCCCAAAAAATTGAAAGAAACAGCATTAATACGGGATGAATTACAGACACGTCACCAAAAAAATGTTTCAAACAAAAGTTGTATTATTTGAACAGGAGTATCAAATATTACTAATTTTTGTTTATAAAAAGTGAAGGTAACTTTCACAGTGCACGAAACGCCTGCATCGAAATAAAAAAGATTGGTAGCATTTGGAGGCCCCTTCAAACAGTACAACTTATGTTTGGAACAATTTTTTGTGACGTCTTTATAAGACTACCAAATATTTGATAATGATATGAAATATTAAAATTTATATCAACGATACTAACCTCGAATGGCCTTGAATGACCTTGAAGAACCTTCACCCCCTAATGTCTTATGCGGATTGAGGTGCTCTACAAAATGGTTGAAAAATAATATACCACTCCATTTTAAAAAGCGAAGGCAACTTTCACTGTGCGTAAACACCTCCACCGAAATTTGAAAAATATGGTCGCTTTCGATGGCCGCCTCCACACCGTACAACTTTTGTTTGAAACATTTCTAACGTCGATAATTACCGAGTTATATCGAGCAGCATAGATAAGGGGGACACTCTGTATAATGTAAAATGTTGATATGCAATACAAAAAGTATTAAACGTCATTTATAATATTTATCATTGATTTTCGATACTTACATACACCTGTTGCGATGCCAAGCTATCGCCTCGAGCAATGCTTCTTTCATTTTTACGTAGCACTTCTAGATAATTATAAATACTTAGCAAATGTAACACGAATGCCGCTAGAACGTATATGTTGTTCACCGTGGAAAGTTGAGGTAAAAGTGGATACCGCAAATGTGTATGCGGTCGTTCGCGTTGGTAGAAATTCTACGAATGTTTCACCGAACATTTCATCGAGTGACAAGGAGAATCGCGAGCACGCATGTGTAAATTGGAATATCAATATTACAGACGGTCGATTCGAAATTCCATCCGTATTTTCTCCGATACTAAAGAACCGCTCAGGTTAAAATTTGAGAAGTGCATTCAAAATTAGGTCACAATGTAGGGGAGAGCAGGGCTAAAAGTTACTTTTTTAAATTAACATCAAAATTTGTTAAGGAAACTTGGTTCTATCATTAATATTTTCAGATTAAAATTAAATAATATATGTAACTTTGACATAAAGGAAGTGGTTTGAGTTGATCTTTGTAAGACTATTTTTACAATTAATATTAAAATATCTAAAGTCGGAAGGTAAGAACTTACCCTGGCTTGGGGCTATTTGTTAACAGAATGGGGCAAGTTGTTGTGAGATTTAGTATAGGTGTAATTTGCAACAAAGAAATTAATACATATTGTCAACTACGTATTTAAGTACTAATCAACAATATCTTATGAAATATTATATTCGTTGAAACAATATAATAATTAACCGCTTAAGTAGCTAATCAGCTTTGGTAATAACTCAGTCTTCAATCGTATGAAAAAACCGTCTTTGACTGTAAATAATATAATATTTACAAATTATCATAAGATTCATCAGAATCACAATTCGAACAAACATAAGTTAAAAGTGACGATATCTTCTACATCTGGAATGGGCCCAGTTCTTGCATTCTTGGCACTGAACCCATTCTTCATCAGAACGTGAGTTAGAGTAACGGTCACGACAGACTAGGCAATAGTACTCTAAACTATTTTCTTTATCCTCAAAACTGTTATTGCTCATTTCTAAAACGTGTCGTTTAACGGACTTCCCTTTTCCTTTTCTTTTCACCGTTTCCTTTCCATTCCTTTTCATTTTATCGACTTGCTTTCCTTACCTTCTTCTTTTCCTTTATTTTTTCTTAGTTCTTCATTATCATCGCTTACTTTCCTTTTCTTGATTTGCGCTTTTATCAAGGGTTGTTTCTCTAGAGTGTCTGTTAAAACTGCGGATTTTGGAAGTCGTTTCTTGTTTAAGCCACTCCTTGGCGATGCCTTTGAAAAGGGATGGACTCCTCCTGGGGAAAAAGAAATATGCTTTTCTTGTATAGCATCCGAAGACGCTGGCAAATTTACTACCCCAGGCGGCTCTGGCTGATCTACAATTAATGTATCTTCAGTTATGGTGGCAGTTTTAGGTGCATTGTTCAACGTGTTTATTCTAGTTTCAATCTTTGAAACTTCTATATTCGTATCGGTGTTGTTTAAGGGTGTGACACCGGCAGATGCATTCAATTCATACGCTGAAGCCAAAGGGCGATCAGTGGTAAAAGATTGAGTAAAGTCGTCATAATATGCCCCTGGAGAATAGAACATTTAGCCCCAATAACATTTGTCCTCAAAAAAAAAAAACAAATTAAATAAAGGTTCCATATGAAACATACGCGGTTTTAGGGTAGTTCATGAGATACTAGATATATCTCTTTTTCCCTTAAAGCTATTTCACTGGGAACAACTTACCTCGGTATCTTTTAGCCCCCTCTCCCTTATCTGACTGGCGCTTTTTTCAAAAATCTTAAAAATATTGTTGGATGCGACGAGCAATTCGAAAACATCATCCGCACTTTCTCCGGCACTGACCATTAAAGTTTTGAGAGTATGTAGGTAATTATGGCAACAATTTTGAAAAAAAATATTGAGTTCTTTTTGCCATAATCTACGCTCAAAATTTTAACGCCATCGGTTTCTCAATGTCGAAAAACATACACATCGCGTTTTCGAATCGCTCGTCGCATGTAACACCGACTCTTAATCAATTGGCGGTCGATGACAAGTTATTTATTGTCAGCTAGCAGGTGAGAGGTGAAAATGAAAGCGAAGGACATTTGAACACAATTACTATATACAATTAATGTTTTCATCTACGATTTCATTTACACTAAGGTGGTGCTACAAATGCAATTACACTGAAGTACAGGGGAATGTGGTACAAAATGATCCCCCTAAGGGAAAACAGCTGTAAAACGAGTGTATGTGGCTTTTTCTTAAACTTAAAATATTTAACGGGTAACTATTCAATCGAACTACAAATGTATTAAGCGTTGAATCGTATAATCCATTAGAAATCATTTTTATTAGTATTTTCGCGAAGATCTACTAAAGTGAAGCTCCACTTGGACACGGGAGTGTACAAAATAATCCCCCGGGTGCGGGCAAAATGATTCGAGGATTATTTTGCCCCTCTATCCAAAATTCATGCAAGATATAAAACATTCATTAATATTTTTTGGTAGTTTTATTGTAGATTCAGTCTAGACAACAGGTTTAAAGGAGTCTTTCTTAATAAATAATCATACAGTAAATTCTTAATTCTCGTAAATCTCTCTAACAGTAATAGTCTTATAGTATCATTAATGTTTCTGAGAAGAATATTAACAACAACATTTTCTTTTTAACTACTATCGCTGGCTTAACTTCATACTTCACATTCATACTTCATATTAAAAAAAAATAAATAAAAAAAATTGATTAAAAATTAACAGAACACGATCGGAAGTACGTAGGCAGGGGGTAAAATGATCCTGGGATAATTTTTCCCACTCTATAAAGACATCGTTTTACCCCACATACTTTATTAACTAAAAACATTAAAACATAATTTATGTTTTTCGAATACTGTAATGGAGGACGATTAATTCTATTGCCAATTGGTAACAAAAACTCTGATAAACAGACCTATCACATAATATGTACGCAGAATAAAGCTACATAAAGTCAAATAATGACTTACCTTAAATCGAGCACAGTAATTTTGAATATTTTGTGATAAAAACTTTCCCACTGCTAACAACGCTACGACACTGATAAAGATTTTATGACTCGGCTATAAGTGCACGAAATTCACTTAAAATATCCTAGATGTCGATATTAAATTGGTGTAACAGGCAGGAATCGTTTTACCTCGAGGGATCATTTTGTACCACTTTCCCCTTTACATAGTAAAAGATGTAGAATATAAATTTCATCATTAAAGACGACCTTGATGAAAAATAGAGGATAAGTGATTTTGCATACTCTGTATGTGAAGGGTGCATTTTGAGCCCTGAATAAATTGAATTTTCTTTGTTATAGCCCCCGTCACCAATCTCTTGTTCTTGTTGCAACATGACTTCTCGAAATAGGTATGCATGATCACCTCGTATTGCTCGAACTCTTTACTGTGGCTACGCGGTTGTATGTATATTATTTCGATGCACGCCTTATTCTCTGTAGCAGCTCGCCGTCGCGTATTCTTATTTCTACATTTTCTGGTATTGCCCGTGACCGCATAAAAAAAGGGCGTACACTCTGCAGGTGCGCACGTACCTCATCTCTTGCTTATATAAGCATGCGTAGGTATATATCTATGTATATATGTACAGGCCCCACGCATATATATATTCCATATCTACGTACATTTATGCTTTCTTCTCAACCGGGATATGTGTCCCGCGAGACGAAGCATTTTACATTCACTTCGGCCTCAGCCGAGTACCGATAAAGTCCGTAATTTTATACGGTCGCCGTTCTGCTCTTCCACTCCACCGCAAGTACATTTGACTCATGTCGCGGTATGCGATCTTGCCCTCATGCGGCTATTCAGACTCTTTGATCCTCGATCCTTTTCAGGCATATCTATTTTTCGACGCCGTTGTTTGTCGCACTTTTTCTCTCATAAATTCGTCCTTTATATATACGCTTATATACATATGCGGGCTGTCTCAATTTAATTTATAGATGAAAAAAGTCGAGAAAATGCGGCTGTACGAAAAGGGATCCCATGAAAGTTTTATGATTTCACGGGGCGCATACGATGATCATATCAAGAATTATGCTATAGCGGCGTTAGTGTCACTTGAACATCATCATCGATTTTTTAAATGGAAACCTACAATTCTTGTTCTTTCATATTATAAGCAAGATCACGATAAATACAATGAAAAACAAGCAAAGCTTCTCGAATCTAAAATGACCGGAGTTGCAGTACTTTTAACCATTGACACTCAAGAGTGTGTGCTCTTTGCTTGAAAGCGATGAGCAAGAGGCGCCTCTCGAAAGCACATGGTTAATATTGTTAAGTGATCCACGTGAACGCTCTTTCTGGCGTGGCAAGGAGTGAAAGATGGCCTAAAATCAAATGTAAGCTCGGACTCGATCTTAAAATGTGCTATTGAAAATGCATCCACCTGCATTACACAATCAGCATTGGTCTATCAGCAACATAATAATGTCTGCCGTTCGTAAATATAGCAACAGGGACGAGCAAAATGAGTTAGTGCGTCTTCCACGTACTACACCTTGCACAATAAATATAAAAATATTAGCGTTTTTTAAGGGGGAACCCAGTTTAGGAGGCTGAAATTTAATTTGATGTTTTTCGTGAATTTTTTTAACAGGTAAAGAATCAGAATTGATTTAAACTTGGAGAATATTTTATTAATATTTTCAAGTACACGTTGTAATTTTTTCAAGACATTTCCAGCGGAAATGGTGGAGTTAAAAATTACTGCCTATGGACCAGAAACGACCATTTTTATCTGGAATCATTACAATTTTTTTGCTAACAACATGTCTCCTAAGAATATGGACTAAACTCGGATCAAAAAAGTTGAAATTGCATTTTTTTGAGGTGTGTGTGTTTTTTGCATTTAAAAAAATATTTCAGCTAATAATACCATTCCAAGATTTAGTACATATGGATTGTAATTGAATAAAGAATATTCACATAAATTTTTAGAACGATTGGTCTATAACTTTTCCAGCTAGAATTTCTACGAGTTGAAAAAAGGCGTTTCGAGAAAAACGCGTTTTAAAAAAAAGTATCGAAGACGAGAAATTCAGGGCAGTAATAAATGATATAAACTATTCAACGGGTTAATAGCTATTCCAGCACTATATAGCAACCCTTCTTCTTCAAACGCATCATTTCAAGCTTGCATCTCCTCTTGACGACCTTATCCAGGTGCCTTGGTCTCAAACGCCCTGCATCTATTCTGTCCGGTCCGTGACTGCCAAGGTAGTTCTGATTCATGGGTCAGATGGAGTGTGGAACAAGTGGTGGTTGGCTTGCACTTTTCAGAGCGCCGCATTTGTCTTCGGATATGTGATGGATTGGTTCGTTCAGACATACAGTCTTTTTTGTATGGATAGTAGTTTCTTAGGAGACTCACGAAACGTCGGATGAAGTTTTGTGAGTGTCACAGAGAGCGAGACTCACATAAAGACACTGACAAAACTTCGGAACAAGTTTTGTAAGTCGCTCTAAGCATCTGTTATGATTTTTAGGACAGTGATTCGGGGTGTGCTTTTCAGTGCGGTCGAAAGAGTGATTTTTTCCTTCGACATGTCGTGTTTAGCATTCCCTTGGGCCGACAGTTTGATTACGAGAACCGTAAGACGTTCCGTGCACCGCTGGTTAGCCGCAAGCGGCACTACGTTTCGATTTAATTGTGATAGGGGTGCACCGTCAGAAATAAACGGAAATGTTATTGGTAAAAGACGAATGGTATAAAAGTGGTGCATATAATACGAAACTATTAGTATGCGGTTTTGTGCATCAATTCATCAGAAAAGTGCAACTGCATTTTTTCTAAAAATGGAAACCTATATTTTTTAATGCACCAAACGATACATTTTGTATGCTCTGAGAATAACCTGAGATCTCCCTTTTGAGGTTTTTAGATTACACGTGAAAAAGTAATGTCAAAAAATATGATGTTTTATTTATCGAGTCTAGACTATTATTAAAAAAAATATCTTAATTTTTCTAAAAAGATCTTCAAAGTTTGGAAATAAAATTATTCTTGATCGGTTTTCCAACCACGGAACCTACTGAGAAACGGGGAAATACGAAAGATATAAGAAATGTATAAAATTTCGAGGCATGAATAGTATACATAGAATGTATATATCATATTTTTGTAGATCCTATTATATTTTGTCTGAATTTGTAGGATTTTTAACGCCGTTATACCTGACTCTTTTACTGTGTGTGGTAACTAAAATAAGGAAATTACTTATACATTACGCGAACTCGCGTTAATTTGATCCTTTAGCACAGGGTTGATGATTTCAGGCAGTATCTTCGAGATGACCCGATGCGAAACCTTGAAAAGGTAGTAAAGACTCTCATATCTATGTATCTCCTGTGGCCAAATATCGTAACACTATTGCTAAATGTATCTTTGGTGGAATGCCAATTCTAATTGGAGTATCTTCTTTTTACATTTTGTGTCGAATTTTATCCAACAAAAAATTAAAATCTCTTGGCAATATTCTGCAGAAATTGTTAAATTCTCCAGATTCGGAGTAAGTTCTTTCGTTGATTAAATGTTCCATACTACGTCTACAACAAATATAAAAATATGTATTTGTATTGGGCCTTCTTATTATCTCGATTTACTTACAACAATTTGTTAGCTGTCAATACATAAATGTATTGTTTCTAATAAGATATGTGGTGTTTCAAATTTACAATCAATTCATCGACAACATTATTATAAATTGCAAATAAACAGCAAATATCATCGAAACACATACACTTTTCCATTGACATGTAACAAAGAGTTTGGGAAAATGCGTTTATAAACATACTTACTATTTGCACGTAAACAAACTGAACACTTTAATAAAATACTCACAAAACAATTAATTCAATACATGTACTTACTTCATGCTATTATTATGAATTGATGTCATCCACCATCTCCGTTGGCAAGGATGACCATGACGTTGTGTAATTATAGTATTTTTTTCTATATCGTTGATATAAATGGCCATACTATACGAGTACAGACATAGTGCACACGCTGTTGCAGGGCCGACCTTCATTATCGAGAGGTGAAACCCTAATGTGGAGTAAAGAGTACGGGTAAAGCCGCGTGTAGCAAGATATTAGGGGGAGATCACAAACGCTCGACAAAGGCTGAAACCTGGAGAATTTGGTCTGCGACATCTGTGACCAACGCACCAACTATTTTGTACCCATGTTAATCCTGCTACATACGCAACCATGAACGTATTCGTAAATTGGCTGATAGTACTGTTAGTACTGACGCTGGTTTTACTGAAAAATGGGCGTTCTGTTTTACTGACAGTGCTGCCGAAACTGCTAAATGTGAACGTGTTTTCCGGTGCTGACAGCACTGTACGTATACAAATATATATTTGTGTGTCATAACCTCATCTGCTTAAATCGGAGTAAGATGGACGCGATAAATAATGAAGCTCTATTAAATGTAATTGCTAATGAAATTTTGAGTAGTGGTGGCAGTGATTCTTCGGAAAATGGATTGCTATTAGATTGTATTAATATAGTCGCATTACGACGGCGAGAAAAAAGCCACGCATTCAAGGATATTGCGAAATGTTAGTCCCGTTGTTGTCAGATGCGGACTTCAAATCACACTTTCGGTGAGAAAAAAATACTATATTATTGCATTTAATTAAAATTACATTCTAATTTATATGATTGCGTTTAATTATTAATCCTTCGTGGCTGTCGTGTTACTTGGCTGTAAACAGCTAAAAATTATTACTTAATCTTGATATCTTCAATAATACAATTTTGAAATTATAAATTCGACACATATTGGACTGTTTAGATTTAGATATGTCATGTGGGACATAAACGATCTGCTACGATACTCATAGAAGGTTAATAACAACTAAACTGTATTATAACTAATAAATTTTTCAACAGGATGACGAAAACTACATTTGAAGCCTTATGAATATCTTGGGGCCAAAACTGGCTCCACTAAGGATTCTTCCAGACCGTTTAAGGGTTAGTCGTCATCGCATTGAACCAAATAAGCAGTTAATGATTGCTATTTGGACACTTGCAACTCCTGATTCGAACAGTTAATATATTACTAAAGGATTACTGTTATTGTGGGTACTGAAAAGATTATTGTTGTTACAGATATTAAAGAAAGTATTTACATATATTTGTAGGTCAATATGTGAACGCTTCGGTGTTGGAAAAAGTACTGGACTGTACATCATCAGACGAGTGGTCAAGGCTTTAATGAGTATCCGGTCAAGTATCATAAAATGTCCTAGCGACGAGCAGGCTTTAGAGACTGCAACATATTTTCAACGAAAATATAGTTTTCCTCTAGTAATTGGCATAATCGATGGCACCCATATAAAGATTGATGCACCACACGACGACCCAGAAGCATATATAAATAGAAAGGGTTACTACTCGATACACGTACATGTATGTTTTGTTTACTATCGAGTTTAAGTGCATAAAGTATTTTCTATATGTAAAATCTCTACTGCACAGCTGGTATGTCAAAAAAACTTAAAGTTCATTGCTTTCTTCGCGGGATACCTTGGCTCAGTTAACGATAATAGAGTGTTTCAGCTCTCAGGCATGCACGCGATATGTAATACTGAAAGGTATTTCCCCAATAATACCCATCTTCTTGGAGACGCTGCATACGCAAACCAAAAACATTTGCTCGTACCGTTCAAGAATAATGGCCGGTTGACCGAACGAGATGAAAATTATAATACTCGATTATCATCGGCGCGGCTGACCGTGGAACGAAGTATTGGACTATTGAAAGGCCGATTTCGTATTTTACTCGACAGACTTCCAGTTAAGCGAATGGATCTTGTATCGAGCTACATTATGGCATGTTGCGTTTTACACAATTTTTGCTCATTAAACGGAGATCACATCGAATTCCCTTACTTGTAAGAAACGATATTGAAAATATCAGTGACAATATAGAAATAAATGTAAATTTACGCAATGAAGGAACGATCAAGCGTAATCTAATAAAAGAAAGTTTGCCATAATTTTTCGTTCTTGTTTTTATGTATCAATCATGACGTCGATGTACATGACCGAAAAAAACTCATTGTAAATATTGAATTGGGAATCATGAATAACAATTAAGCGCTATTTTCTTATTATTTGTCATGATATGCATCATTGTACACATCGCTGTAAAATGTAAATAAATATTTGTAAATATAGTTTGGCAGTATACATCGTCAGGTCGTTTATTTATTCATTGACATAGGATCCATTATATCATTGTATCCAGAAAAAATAATACACAATTAAATATACTAAAAAATCTTCGAACATAAATATGAATAATCTAACTAAATAACCTTAAATTTATATTTTAATATGAACATGAATAAAACTATGAAAAACAAACAACAATTTATTGTTCTAAAAGTAAATAAAAACGTAATTAAATGAGAGAAAAGTATAATAATTGATACGAATATGTATGTGCCGACCACTATATCACAGGTAGTTACGACTATATCACAGGTAGTATTAAAATAAGTAACTACCTGACTACATCGTTAGGTAGTTACTTATTTTAATTTTAATTATCATTTAATTTTAATTTTAATTAATTTTAATTTATCTAGCCGTTCCATTTTTTCTGCATACTGCTTAGCACGCTCTTCTCGCCGTCTTTCGCCTAATTCGAGCAGCCAATCAAATTTTTGGTCGAGTGACGTGCTTAGGCGTCTCCGTTTTGATTCTACAACACAAAAACAGATCACAAAATGAAAAAGCATTTGCGAGCTTTTATAAAATTAGACACGATTTTTTTAGCTAAAATAATACTTTATATAATCAAATTGGGGACTAAACAAATTATAAGGCATAGTTTGTTATAGTCCCTAATAGTTTCGGTTCGTTTTCAGACAAATTAATCACACTTACGGGATACAGGTACTTCCTCGGTAGCTTCTTGTTCAAGATCCTTTTCTGATCTTGAGCTACACAAATCCACTGGTTGTATCCACGGTTTTTTGGAAAAAATGTTTTCCATCCTCTGTAAATAAAGTTAACAGTAGTAGTAAAACAAAAAATATTCTTCGTTATTAGGAGCTCTTGTATATATTAATTATAAATATACTTCAAAATATTGCCACGTTTGACAATCATTCCCCGATTTATTGTTATGATCCTTTATTTTTTTATACGTCCTTTTTAATGACGCAAGCTTTGTTGCACGCTGCTTTTCAGTTACGCAGTAATTTTTCTCCTGCAATTTTTTTGAGATTTTCTCAAATGCGCCCTTTTGTTTCAGTTTGCCTTTGTCGATCCCCTCTTGTAGAATCTCATATTCAGTTATAAAACTGAGGGTCCCTTCAGTAGTCCAGGAATCTGTAATGTGAATATGGTATCTGACTCTTTCTAAAATATCAAGCGTCTGAGAAAAAAGATTTGAATCAATGGGTATTTCTTTCATTCTGTGGTACCTTCTGAGAAACCAAGAAGAAATATTTTTGTACTGATCATGTCTCTGGTAAGGTACATTTTAATGTTTTCTTAAGTACGATATCAAGAATGTAGATACAAGTATATGATAAGAGTAAGACAAGTAATCACAGACAGTGGTACCACATGACTGTCCTACTCAATTACTTGAGTCTACATTCCTGATATTGTTTTAAACAAATTCTTAGGACTACCACCGATCAATAACAATTTAAAGACTAAAAGTACTTTACCTGCCAGTCCTACACTGGCGTGATGTTCATCGCCGACTGTGATACTAGTCGTATTTGTAACTAGCCGATACCGTGTAAAAATGCTGTGTTTATAATTTTCAAACGATTACAATAAATCTGTTGTGTCTATTTGCATGTAGTAGGGATAAAAAAGAGGTTAACTCACCGGTCGCCGCTTATTCATACTCCACGTGTGTTAAACTTATTGTATATTGAGGCAGTGTTTTATTTCGAAGTGTCGACGTCGAGAGTTCGACAAAATCCTGTCACAATATGTTGTACCAGTCTCGTCGTTAATTATCTGCACTGAATATTTATCCATTTTATTATTTATAATATTTTGTTTTATCACAGAATGTTATCACACTCACATGCTACAATTATATATCACACATAAAGAACAACATTGGACGCCGCCATATACAATACTGACTCTGCACTACCTCTGCACTACCTGCTGCTGATAATTTCGGCAGCCGGAAGTCAGCAATTCGTGTACGGGGTGACCGACGCGGTGGCTTATTTTGATTTGTATAAGACGCTTAGTGGGGTATGTAACGCCCACGTACACTTTCGAAAGAAGTACGTCGGTGCAATCTTCCGTACCTGCTACGAACGGCTAGTGACCCGAAAGTAACAAAAGAGGAAATGATGTGTTGAATGGGATTTGCACTGTTCTTTAACACTCATAAAGAAAACCGTTAATGATAAAAATACAGAAAAGAAAACAATATTACACTGTTTGTACTTGTTGTTGATTATGTGTAAGTGTTACTAATATTTTTAATGGGATCGTTGTATTTCGCGAGAAGTTCGAATCAGGGACGACAATGTTTTGTCCGTATCGAATCTTCTGTAGAAGAGAAGAGTTTTGTCCGAAGGTGGATGTGAAACTGATTGTTTTTTCTCCGTGCGAGGAGCTTGTTGGAAAGTATGGGAAGGATGTACTTTATTTCTTAAGTTTTGATTGGTAATGATATTGGTGGAAGGGTGAGTCTTC